>BSBK01006116.1:105000-215000 GCA_027943335.1 Chamaecyparis obtusa | reverse complement strand
TAATATTTCACTCTTTAATAAGATTTAATCACACAATCATTTGATTAGTCTTAATTAAATCTTTAATGCATTTTTAATACAAAATCACCTCAAACCACATAACATGAAATCACGAAGGAAATTTTGACTAAACCCAAAATACCAAAAATCACACTCAGAGGAAGGGTTCACGAATGACATCTCCTTGACGAATTCAAAGGGTTACCCAATCATATACTTGTCCACTATTTCATGACAATAAAAAGATTAGGTTGGGATTTGGACTCGAATGTTATCTCCTCTCTCTTACCATTGAGATATTGTGATAGGGCACGCTCATTCTAGCAATTCAAGGAAGTCGATGCCTAGTAAATTCTACATAAAGGATGAACATGTACATAAATGTATAAATATATAACAAACAATGGCAGGGATCAATCGATCGTGTGGATCTCACAAATAACTACAACTACGTCCCTCAACCACATCAGGCATGTCAAACAGAAAAGTAAAACATACACGTCAACCATACACATGCAAGTATGGGGTCAATAAATTCATAAATGACATCATAACATATAGAAAATCAAACTATGGGAGGGGTATTACATTCACCTCCCTTAGAATTAGGCTTACTCCTAGAAGCCTACAAACAAATAAGGATATGCATCCCTCAAACACAAAACATCCTACTAAGACAAAAGGTAAAATATCTTAGAACATGCCATGAAATAAGGACATGTTATATAGTCATAAAGAGCAATATAATTATGGTTTAAGAATAAACTAAAAATCACATTGATCAATCATTCATTATTTAACATTTTAAATAGATCTAGATCTTTATTCATTCATTATTATAGAAAATATCTAATAATCAATTGTGTAAAGAACGCATTTGTATCTACATCAAATAATAAGTTGAAATGTTCATGCAAACCTAGTTAATGCAACACTCATGCAAGACAATATGATACACGATGCTTTCATTTTCACATACAAACATAGTACAATCTCTGTGATGTCCTCCCTTATACTTACTATCAGAGGTCCATAATGAACATGATAGAAACAATATTTATCACAACATGGGCCAACAATACCAAACATTCAGAATAGCCACCACAAAATTCAAATAGGAAAATATCAAATGAAGGAATATCAAATTCAACATTAAGTCATAAAAAGAAAATACTTATCAATCATTTCAATAGTAAATCAAGTGTGACCAATGCCACAAAATAGATAGAGTAAAAGAGAGTCATGTGACTAATCCAAGCATAAGAAAGATTCAAAATTCAATGCTAGCCCACACACAATGTGAACAAATCATCAATAACCAAAATAAATCATTAATCATGAAACACTTCACATAACAAGGTGACTAGTGTCAACCACACTCAAGGGAGTAATCACTTCATGACACCTAGGGATCCAATATACCGAATGCATTAGAGAATGTACCCAAACCCAATAGACAACCCAATGATAATGATATCACGAACAAGTCATAAAAATTAAGACATGATGTATAGTCATAAAGCAATAGTATGAAATAAAAGAGAGTTATATGTCTAATTCTATTTCAAGTTTCTATTATTAGACATCCAATGGGCATACAAATTCTCAAAGTTCCCAGTGTAGAAACATGGGCTTTGATAGCAAGTGTAATGCCCCACAAGAGAACCCAATAGAAATTAACCTAAAACATGTTACTAAGTTTACAAAATAATTTTTTTCTTAAAAGTTTACAAACAATAATGAATAACAAAGCGGAAGCAATATAACATAAGTCAATACATACTCACAAATATAACTTGTTTACATATTACAAATTCCAAGGGTTCCATGACGTGGAATTTATGTAAGTTAATTAATCTACTAAATACAACAAATAATATACAATCTCCATATAATGCAAATGAATAACAAGTACATCATCTCATAAATGAAACCTAGATACAACTAATACCTTAAGGTATACACAATGAAACAACATCCACTACACAAGTCACAGAGTATGTAATAATAACTAAATACAAAGTACATACAATAAATGAAAGATAAGAGTGCATCTCCAATAATGAAAGAAGGTACAACTACTACAAGGATCATCTAGCACTGGTACAAGTATGTCATAACCTCAAATGGAAAAAGAATCACTACCACCCGACCTCATAGAATCAGAGGTCCACTCCCACTATGCTGAGGAGATAACAACAGATCCCACTTGAATATCAAACACAAAATCAACAGAAGGTAAAACTAAGCAAGGGATCTTGGAAGCTCTCTATCTCAAGAGGTACAACTCAAAATGCAAAGGTAAACATACTAATCCCAGAGGCAACCAAACACATGTAAGAAACCTAACATATATAAAGAAAAGTGTCATCACATGAGTCAACTCTAGAGTTACCCTAGCAATCTCTCTGGACCCCAGCCCCCTAGTGACTCTAAGTGGTATCAATAACCTCTCATACAGACAAGGCTACCAACTATGCCTCATCCAATCCACGCAGGAAGCCAACATCTTCACAAAGATTATCCTAGCCCATGCTAGTGCTCAAGGCATGGGTGAGAAACACAGAAATCTTATTAATTCATTTTAAACTCTCAATGTGTTTAAGTTATCACTTTATTAAGTAATTTGCAAAGGATACCCAAGAAACCACTTCAAGTCTCCAGCACCTTCAAAACAAGTCACTTCCCTCCTATACAATTAGATAACCTACCCTAATCTCATCATAAATAGATCTCATAAATCACATAAAGCATTATAATCAAATTCAGTGCCATAAAAGATACCTGAAACACAAACTGGTCCTCAACCATATACTCATACATACTAGTCCTCAAACCATCACATCACAAATCCAGACTAGTCCTTAAAACCATAACATCATAAAACACCCTCTCAAAAAGTTCACAAAAATAAAGAGCTTAGACAACAAGGTTGGGTAAAAGATCGAATTAATACAACTTTTCAATACATAACAGATAAACACTTAAGCATTAACAAAAAGAAACACACCCTAAAGCTTCTGGTACAACCCCTATAAGCCAATGTAGTTTTCTCAAATACCACAATGAACAAAGCACAAATATACACTCAACCAATTCAACATATAGGTCTAAATTATTTAATAAAATCTCTTTGTTAATTAAAAGTCATATTCGACTATAATTATACACTCATAATTTCATTCCCATATTTATACAAGTAAACAATTCAAAATGGAAAACTACAATAAAAGAACATCCACTTTTAAAAATATAAATTATTAACAATTAATTAATAAGGTCTATTAATTAATTAATAATTAATAACAAAAATGATATTAATTAATATTAAAATATTTAATATTGAAATATTAAATAAATTGATAATTAAATAAAATAATTTTTATTGAATTAGATTTATTATTATTTTATTTTTTTCTTTAAAAAAAAAATCATAATTTTATTTTTTATTTTTTATTTTTTAGTTTGGGGGAGGGGGGGATTGGCCCACCCCCAAGCTGTCATGGGCAGCACAAGCAGACACTATCATTGGGGTTAAGGGAAATAAACCCCCCCCCCCCCACCCCCAAAAAAAAAAAAAAAAAAAATTTAATTAATTTTTTAAAAATAAGTTATGTCAGAAATTCTCTAACACAGAAACAAGTTATTTATTTATTTATTTATCTATTTTTAAAGGAATTATATATATTGTTGGAAATATAGATGGGGTAACTGAGAGGGGGGGGGTGTGAATCAGTTAACCACAAAAATATTACCACAGATCCCTTAGATATCTTATTAATTCATTTACTGTTGTCACTTGGTAAACATACAGAGAAATGTTGAAAACTCGGTTATTGCAGTGAGTATTAATTATAATTGTTCTTAAGTATTCATCAGTGATTAACATGCATGCATAAAGAAAATAACATGAACACAAGAGACACCAGATTTAACATAGAAACCCAATATGGGAAAAACCACCAATGTAACTAGTTACTGTTTTTCACTCTTCTGAAGTGAGCCCTGTTAGGAGCCAACCTGGTTAAAGGTTACAAAACACACTGTTAGGTGTGACCTTGTTAGAGGATTTAATCACCCTATTAGGAGTGGCCTTGTAAGAGGTCTTTGAAACAA
This sequence comes from Chamaecyparis obtusa, assembly GCA_027943335.1. Classification (NCBI taxonomy): domain Eukaryota; kingdom Viridiplantae; phylum Streptophyta; class Pinopsida; order Cupressales; family Cupressaceae; genus Chamaecyparis; species Chamaecyparis obtusa. The sequence continues at coordinate 210,884 of BSBK01006116.1, read as the reverse complement.
TTCAATAGAACTGTCACCTTGTTAGAGGATTTACAAAATGGTTGTTAAACCAACTCTGTTAAGAGATTTTGAAATCACTACTACAATGGTAAGAAAGTAACAATGAAATGACCTGAATAATGATGCAACTAATTTGCTGATTACAGATCTCTGTTCTGCTTTACTAGATCCTTCCTGATCAAATATATCTCTGCTGCTCCTCAAGGATATCTAACCATCCTTCAAAATTCACTCACACTTTCCTTCTTTTCCACTTGCACACACTTTTAATTCACAACTTGACCTTCTATATATACCATTCAGATTGTCCATTCACATTGTCAAGTCGGCACTAATAATTATTACAAACATTAACACTCATTACAACAGTCGGCTGAATAAACAAACAAAATTCTTTACTGGGCCGACCTTGCTCGGTAAACACTAATCCTGAAAAGATTTCTTTTGGTGACCGAGTGAACTCGGTTACCACTACAAATTCTACAACATCCTTTGAAGACCGAGAGATCTCAATAAACACAAAAAACCACCTTGCTGACCGACTGAGCTTGGTAAACATTGAGAATCGCTTAGCTAACCGACTGAGCTCGGTAATCACTGGGAACTGCTTTGCTGACCGACTGAGCATGATAATTGATATGACATTTGTGTGACATCAAAGACAACACACAATTAATCCAACAATCTCTTTCAGACAATTGTATCCAACAATCTCCCTCTTTGGCATTGATGGCAACACAACATGTCATAGCACAATGAAATTTCACAGAAAATATAGAGTAAGGAACATATCCTTAGCTTCATTATGATTCTCATCTATGAGAACTCCCTCTGTCAGCAAAATTCTCTTTTTGACTGAAAAACTCTCCTTCTTAAATTCTCAAACTCTCCAAGAAAACTCTCCCTCTTAGAAATCTTAAGAAATTTCTTGAAATATGACAAAAAACTCTCCCTCTTTGACAACACATGCCAAAGACAACACATATCAGGTGAATAGCAATGTACCTTGAGTACTGATTCATATGCAATGATTCCTTGACTAAGCTGCATCAACTGACTGATCTTCAATATGCTCTGGTTGATGCATCACTATAACTTTATTTAGTGAGCCTCGGATAGGGGAATGACCCCTAACTTACCTCTTAGATACAAGAATGCATCCTTAGGTAGTGGCTTGGTGAATATATCTGCAATCTATTCTTTTGTATGAATATATTCCAATCTGATTTCCTTATCCTGCACCAATTCTCTGACAAAGTGATATTTTATAGCAATGTGCTTGGTTTTGGAATGCATTACTGGATTCTTTGAAGTATTTATTGCACTTGTATTATCACAAAATATAACAACTATTTCTTTGATCTCAACCTTCATGCCTTCCAATAACTATTTAAACCAAACAATATTAGAGCAGTTTACTGCTGCAGCAACATATTCTACTTCTGATGTGGATTGGGATGTGCAATTTTGCTTTTTACTGGTCCAAGATACCAACCTCTTGCCAAGAAAGAATGCTCCACCACTTGTACTCTTTCTATCATCAATGTTTCCTACCCAATCAGCATCAGTAAACACTTTTAAGTCCAGATTGCCTCCAAATTTATACCACAAGCCATAATCTTCAGTTCCTTTCAAGTATCTCAAGATTCTTTTGATTGTCATCATATGATTTTCTTTGGGTTTTGCTGAGAATCTTGCTACTATACCAACTGCTAAGGCAATATCAGGCCTTGTATGAACTACATACTATAATTTTCCAATCATTGATCTGTATAAGCTCTGATCTACTTCTTTTGAATCATCATCTTTGGTAAGCTTCACTCTAGTACACATGGGGGTACCAATTGGTTTTGCATCTTCCATACCAAACTTCTTAAGTATTTCCTTGATGTATTTAGACTGAGTAATGTGGATACCATTCTTGCTCTACTAAATTTGAAGACCAACAAAGAACTTTATTTGACCAAACATAGACATTTCAAATTCTTTGTTCATTTGCTTTGAAAATTATTTGCATTGATCATCATTACCTGTAAACATAGTGTCATCCACAAATATTTCTGCCAAAACAATTTTGTTATCTGGTCCTTCCTTGATGTACAAACTACTGTTATCATTAGCTCTTTTGAAACCAATCTGAATAAGATAGTTGTGTAATCTTTCATACCATGCTCTAGGGGCTTGTTTTAGACCATACAATGCTTTGTGTAACTTGCAAACCATATTCCTTTTGTCTGGATCAATAAAACCTTCAAGTTGCTCAATGTAGACTTCTTCATCAAGAATACCATTGAGAAATAAAGATTTTACACCCATCTGATATACCTTAAATCCTTTATGTGCTGCATATGCAAGTAGAGTTCTTACACCTTCTAATCTTGCAACAAGAGAAAAAGTCTCACCATAATCTATGCCCTCTTCTTGAGAATATCCTTTACATACCAATCTAGCTTTGTTTCTTGATACTTGACCATCTTCATTCAACTTATTCCTGAATACCCATTTTGTTCCAATTACATTTTTATCTTTAGGCCTAGGTACAAGATTCCATGTTTTTTTCTTCTCTATTTGTTTTATTTCTTCATTCATAACCTCAATCCAACTTTCATTTTCCAATGCATCTTTGACATTTCTAGGTTCAAAATCAGCAAGTAAACATGTACCTTTTAGTTTACTTCTTGTCATAGTACCATCTAATTTGTTTCCAATAATTTGATCTGGTGTATGATGCCTCTTGACATACTTGGCCAATATAGGTTCCTTGCCTCTTGAATGAGTTACATTGTCATCTTCTTGAATTTCATCTTCAGATTCTGGTTGCTCAGGCTCGGTAGCTTTAGACTGAGACTCGGGTCCTTGTGACTCAATTTGAACTTCTTCTTGTGACTCGGTTTGAACTTCTTCTTGTGACTTAGTTACTGTACTGGGCTCGGTAGATGTAGTCTCCTTATTGACAGATGTGTCTGGTAATGTATCAGGTTCAATGTAAACAAATCTCCTATAATCCTCTGGTTCCTTTTTGCTTTCTTCTTCAGTCTTTTCTACAAACTCATCAACTTTCACATGTGCACTTTCTATGATTTTGTGAGTAGACAAATTCAAACATCTATATGCCTTACTTTTGCAAGAATATCCCAAGAATATTCCTTCATCACTTTTCACATCAAATCTATCTTTTCTAGATTCTTTTAAGATGTAACACTTACTACCAAATACTTTCAGGTAACTTACATTGGGTTTATAGCCATACCATAACTCATAAGGAGTTTTGAATGTGTCTTTCTTCAGCTGTACTCGGTTTAAGGTATGAACTACAGTGCTAATAGCTTCCTTCTAGTATTTCATAGCAATGTTCTTTTCAATCATTAGAGTTCTTGCACAATCCATGATAGATCTATTCCTCCTTTCAGCTATTCCATTCTGCTCAGGAGTTCTTGGGGCTGATACCTATCTTTTGATTCCTCTTTCAATGCAAAAATTATTGAATTCATGGGAGATGAATTCACCACCTTTGTCTGATCTCAAGCACTTCATTCTTTTCCCTGTTTCCTTTTCTACTCTTGCCAAATACCATTTGAATTTCTCAAATGCTTCTGACTTTTCTCTTAGATACATAACAGTCATCATTCTAGAGTAGTCATCAACAAAGAGAATAAATAATTTTTCTCCAGTATAGCTCTCAATTCCAATAGGTCCACATAAATCAGTATGCACAATTGCCAAAATATCTTCAGACTGATAGTTTTTACTTTTAAAGCTAGTCTTTCCCATTTTACCAATCTAACAATTCTTGCATAAACCAACATCAGGTTTCTTCAAAGTAGGAATTCCTCTTACTTTCTTGAATTTTCTTATTTTCACCATGTTATCAAAATTTACATGACATAACCTTTTGTGCCATAACCAACTTTCTTCAATTTGAGCAATAAAACATGAGCATTCACCAAGATCAAGATAAAACAAGTTACCTTTGGTTTGTTTGCCTGATCCAATCAATTTTCCCTTGTCATCCAGCAGTCTTGCTTTGCCATGCATGAATTCAACCTTGAATCCAATGTTGATTAGTTGTGCTACACTTAGAAGATTATGCTTTAGTCCTTCAACCCAATATGCATTATCACATATAAGTTCTTTGGTTAATGAGATTCGTCCTCTTCCTTTTATGCAACAAGGTTCATTGTTTCCAAACCTTACATTACCACCATCATAGTCTTCAAGGTGTTCAAACTTTGTTTTGTCACCAGTCATATGATGTGAACATCCACTGTCTATGATTCATGTATCATTTTTGCTTACATGAGAGATAAATGCCATCTTATCTTCATCATCATCAGATTCATCTTTTACAACAATGTAGATAATTTCATCTTCACTATTATCAGAATCCTTAGCCATGAAACATGTTTTCTTAGCTTTATCCTTGAATGATTTGAAATTCTTCCTGCCATTGTACTTGTGACCTTTCTTCTCATCCTTGCTTTACTTGTTTGGGCACCTAGCTGCAATATGACCAATTTCTTCACATGAAAAACAAATTAAGGGAGTTTTACCTTTGTATTTACCTCTGCCTCTAGTATATTTCTTTGCAAGTAATGCTTCAATAACTTCAAGATCACTATCAGAACTTTCCTCTAATTCTTCTTCACTCTCTGACTAGGTGTCCTTTATTTTCTTGCCCTTCTTAAGTGAAAGTTTGGCCTCAAATGCTGATTCAATATTTTTGGAAGTTGGAACATAGTTGTCATAGTTATCCAACTCAAAGGTTGTCAATCTTCCCACTAAAGCATCCAAAGTTATATTGTGATTTTCTTCACATCTTCTTTCTTGAATAGCAGATACTCTTATTGCATAGATAGGAAGTAATGTTCTGAGAACCTTGCTTATAACAGTTTCATCATCAATTTTTCCTTTAGAAGCTCTGATTGCACTAACACTTGCCTTGATCCTTTCAACATATTTTGCAATGTTTTCATCTTCTCTTATTTTCATCTGATCAAACTGTCCTCTTAGGCTTTCTGCTTTGGCTCTCTTCACATTGTCATCACCACCATAAATTTTCTTTAGCTTGGTCCACATTGCATAAGTAGTTGTGCAGTCTTTGATCTCATCAAATTCTTCATAGCTGAGAGCTGATGCAATGTCTATCATCATAGTGTTATGGTTCTTTTTCTCTGCAATGTCTTCAACAGTTAATGTGTCAGTAGGAGCTGTATATTCTTCATCAATATATTTGTATCCTGAATCACCAATGGAAGCCAAATGAAGTCTCATAAGACCTTGCCATGCTAAAAAGTTATCTATGTTAAGCCTTGGAATTTCTCTCTTGTAAGACATCCTGATCTTTAGCTTAGGTCCTTGAAACCCTTCCTGCAAGCACCAAATGCTCTGATACCAATTGTTGGAAATATAGATGGAGTAACTGAGAGGGGGGGGGGGGGGGGTGAATCAGTTAACCACAAAAATATTACCACATATCCCTTAGATGTCTTATTAATTCATTTACTGCTATCACTCGGTAAACATACAGAGAAATGCTGAAAACTCAGTTATTGTAGTAAGTATTAATTATAACTATTCTTAAGTATTCATCAGTGATTAACATGCATGCATAAAGAAAATAACATGAACACAAGAGACACCATATTTAACGTGGAAACCCAATATGGGAAAAACCACCAATGTAACTAGTTACTATTTTTCACTCTTCTGAAGTGAGCCCTGTTAGGAGCCAACCCGGTTAAAGGTTACAAAACACACTATTAGGTGTGACCTTGTTAGAGAATTTAATCACCCTGTTAGGAGTGGCCTTGTAAGAGGTCTTTGAAATAATTCAATAGAACTGTCACCTTGTTAGAGGATTTACAAAATGGCTGTTAAACCAACTCTGTTAAGAGATTTTGAAATCAATGCTACAATGGTAAGAAAGTAACAATGAAATGACCTGAATAATGATGCAACTGATTTGCTGATTACAGATCTATGTTCTGCTTTACTAGATCCTTCCTAATCAAATATATCTCTGCTACTCCTCAAGGATATCTAACCATCCTTCAAAATTCGCTCACACTTTCCTTCTTTTCCACTTGCACACACTTTTAATTCACAACTTGACCTTCTATATATACCATTCACATTGTCAAGTTGGCACAAATAATTATTACAAACATTAACACTCATTACAATAGTTGGCTGAATAAACAAACAAAATTCTTTACTGGGCTGACCTTGCTTGGTAAACACTAATCCTGAAAATATTTCCTTTGGTGACCAAGTGAACTCAGTTACCACTGCAAATTATGCAACATCCTTTGAAGACCGAGAGATCTCGGTAAACATAGAAAACCACCTCGCTGATCGACTAAGCTTGGTAAACACTAAGAATTGCTTAGCTAACTGACTAAGCTCGGTAATCACTGGGAACTACTTTGTTGACCGACTGAGCATGATAATTGATATGACATTTGTGTGACATCAAAGACAACACACAATTAATCCAACAATCTCCTTCAGACAATTGTATCCAACAATATATATATATATATATATATATATATATATATATATATATATATATATATATATATATATATATATATATATATATATATATATATATATTACAATTAGATTCTCTAAAACAAGGTATATAGAGTCATTCTCTACTAGAAAGTCATTATTTTTAAATCTTTAAACAATTATGCCCATATGCAAAATCAATGTATGTATGCCCAAATACATAATAATAATAATATACAATTAATTTGGTTTAATTCCAAGGATTTTAACAAAATTGCTAAACAACCCATAGTTGATCTAATACAAGTTTTTCCCATTGTTTTTCCAACACAATACTTTATATCCACAAATTCAAAGCAACAAAGATTTCTTCACTCGAACAAAAACCCAATAACTTTTCAAATCAATTATTCTTACAATAGAAGAATCACAATACAACCACATCAAAACATCAACCAAACCTAGCAGGCACAAAGTAAACAATCTTTTCAAAAAGGATAGATCTACAAGGTTTTCAAAAACCTACCTTAATCCATCAATTGAAAGAAGCCACGAAGAACAATCCAAAACTCTTAAAATCCTAAGCTTTCCCAATTTCCTTCAATCCAAAACCAAAGCCAAAACATGTAAACCTGTGTGTGTGCATAATGACAAAAAATGACTCTAATAAAGGAAAACTCAACAATCAAGACCGAAACATTCCACTCCCAATGAAGAATTACAACTCAACTCCTACCTTTGTTTTTATCAATTCCCTTTTGGCAGAATTAATTAATTATAATAAATAATTATATGCACTTTTTCTAATTAACAACTTTAACTCAACTTTAATTTAACTTTATAATTTAGTTGAATGTGCAACTAAATTGCATATCATTTTTTAATTTAAAAGTAATCTTTTTAACATTTTAATAATTATGCATTTGAGAATGACGCAAGGGTAGAGTGGCTAAAGGCAGAATCAGGGTTAATTGAGACTGCTTAAACCCACAAACATGCCTTGTGAAGAGTTACACACAGAAGCAATATGAAAACCAGATGAAAGCAGTGAAAATACAATGGATATGAGACAAGCAACTGGTAACAACACTAGTGCAATTATATTAAATCTTCCAACATGCCCGGCTGTGAGGCCTTCCGAGTTTCGGCCTTATACAATGAATTGTGAAATTAGAATCACAGCTCGCATATTATCTTCTTCTTTTGTTATCATCTGCCTAGTACTACCTAGAACTGCCTAGAACTGACTTCTACATCAACCCAAGCTCCAAATATATAGCCAACAAAGCCACAAGTCGGTTAGTCAGGCATTTAATTACATTATAGGTCCACTTAGGAGGAGAAACCAAAATTAAAGCCATAAATAATAAAACATGATGCGAAGTTGCATTTAGGTCCACACATGATCCAAGAACAGATCCCCAACCGTGCAAGCTCTAATTTCCTTGCACGGAACCGCGCAAGGTGAAATACCACACGTTTCATGAGCGAACTGGCAAAAAATTGATGCCCGAGGAAAATTGTGAAAACTTCCAGATCCAAATGAATTAGGACATGCACCCTTAGGAGATTGCTTAAGATTAGGTCCACATCACTGCATTAACTGCACAAGGCAAGAAACCAACTGCAACAATGGAGACAAAATAAACAACAAAGAGGTACAGGAACAAGAAATATTTTTTTGGTGATGCAAGATTGTTCAAGACCCAAGATGCTCCTGCATCAGACACCTAGGGTAACAAAAGAACTTATGTCCACATTAGGCACTTCCCATATTCTGACCTAAATCATAAAGATCAAACTCAGCTTGTGCAATCCATGAACTATCTTCAACTGGCTTATCTTTCCACTGAACTAGGTATTCCATGTAGTCTTTTCCTCTTGTACTCTTGCTTACTCTAGTATTCAAGATATTTTCAATGTTGTCTTTACTCTTCTTAGGATAATTTAGATCATCTTTAGTCTCATCAGTTGATTCAAAGTACTCAAAGATATCAGCAATGTTTTTTATTAAGGTAAAAATAGGTTTTGAATGGGCCCCGAAACCATATACACTTAGTTTTTGAAGGGAATTGTAACCCTAGGAATGATAGGAAGAATTAGCATAGATCTAAATGAAACAATTGGGGGAAAAATAAAAAACCTTATAGCACCCCCCCAGCACATAAAACCGGTAGAACTACTAACAGCACAAATCCAGCAATACAACAGCAGTGACACAAAAGATAAACAGAAATGCTCAAGTTGCTAAAGCCAAACGTGTAAAGCCAATGCTTTACAACAACACCCAACCTAAGATTTTCCTTTTCCTCCCTTCTTCTGGGAGCGGAGAGTCATATCAAAATGTAGAGGGGACTTTTTATTATGTTTACCTATTACAGCAATCCATCCCTCCTCCACCAAAGAAGCTTTTTCCTGCCAATCAGAGGCAGGAGAAGATCCAACCACAATGGAACCAGTATGAGAAGTCTGGATAGAACCTACAGTGGCCACATAGCTAGTACCAAACTTCCTAGCACCAAAAGGAATTTTTGAAATAGAACTGGCTGGAAAGATGCCAGCAAACCCAACAGCCTCAGCAAACAAACCAACACCAATACTACCAACAATAGGAACAGAACACCCAGCAGAACTAGGAGTAACAAGAGGGTCACCAGCAACAGAAGAATTAATTCCAACAGAAATGCTGGCAGACAAACCAGTAGATCCAGCAAAAGTACTACCAGCAACCAAAGAAGAAGGAACAGAAACAGTCGTAGGACAAGAGACAGGGCCAGAAGCCTGCTCTACCACATTTGTGAAGCTCCGAACCTTCTCCATAGTATAGTGTTGAGAAGAGGCCCCCTTCCACCATGAAGCAGTCTTATTATGTCTCTGAAGATCACATTGAAAGGCAATATGACCAGTCTTAAAGCATCTTCTACATCTGAAGGGGATGCCTTCATAGTCCAATTGTTGAATCCAAATTCTACCCATAAGGGATTCAAGTTTAATCTCCAAAGGCACACCTTTTGAGGTATCAATATCCACCAAGATACAAGCGTAAGTAGAATGAAATAAATTAGAGGATTTCTCATCCACCATTAACATATCCCGTAAAGCTTCCCCCACAGTCTCCAGAACGGAGTCAATCCAAAGATAGAGGGGAAGATTAGGAAGCCTAACCTAGATAGGTTGCACATCAAATGATTCAGAAGATGGAGAAAAATCAGAATGCCATGGTTTCAACAATAGCATAAAATGATCCTCCCAGCTAAAGAAGGTTTCACAAAAAATAATATTTCTATCCTCAGCATCATCAAATTTTGCCACAAAAAATCCTTTAGCCATAGGGAAGATATGGACAGTACCAGAGATTAGAGGTTCCCAATGACTGGAAATCCAGGAATGAAGATCAGGCAGAGAGGGGCAGAAACCCTTGAATCTGTAAATCAACCCATGCTCAAAAAAAATAGAGGCTGTCGCATCAATCTCAGAAAGAGTATCCACATCCAGCACTATGGAAATATGTTGGCTGACTGGAAAGGCCCTACGAGGAGTGCCTTTAACAGCAGCGCGAGTGGGATTCGTAATAGCCCTAGTTGAAACAGCTAGCGACCCCCAGCAACACTAGCAACCTATGAACCCCCATCAGAATAACCCAACAAACCCCTAGAGACCAAAGCCTCTGAGGCCTGCAACTTCCCAATAACACCACCAGAAACTATTGGTGAACCCCCAAAAACCTTCGGACCCCCAGTAGAAGCACTAGCGACTAGAGAAATCCTATCACCAGCAACCACCGAACCCTCAGCAAAAGCACCAAAGGCCCTCGATCTCCCAATAGAAACAACTGGTGACACACCAGCAGCCGAAAAAACTCCAGCGACCTGCAGACCCCCAACAATTGCACTAGCGACCGGCAAACCCCCAGTGACCAGAGATGCCCTAGCAACTGGCAAAACCCTAGAATCCCCAGCATCCTTTGATGCCTTCACCTTCCTAGGAACGCCACTAGCAAGAGGCAAACACCTAGCTGAATCTACTAGCATCACCCTAGCAACCAGCGAAGCCCTAGCTACTGGCAAAACCCTAGAACCACCAGCTCCCTTAGATGCCTTCAATTTCCCAGGAATGCCTCCAGCAGGAGACGAAACCCTAGCCGAATCTACCAGCGTCACCCCAGCAGCCATCGGAAAAGGTCAAGAATAAAAAGACATGCTAGTTTCATTGTTAGATTCATTTAACTTAGGTTCATTGTTAGATATCAGCAATGTTGAATATAGGTGATATATCCATATCCTCCGATAATTCCACTTCATAAGCATTTCCACTGTCAAACTTCTTCAGAATCTTACAAGGTCCGAACTTCTTCATTTTAAGCTTGTTGTAAGTATCAACTGGAAATCTATTCTTCTTCAAATGAATCATAACCTCATCTCCAACTTCAAAATATTTATGTCTCCTTCTTTTATCCGATCTTTGTTTATATTTCAAATTACTGTCCTCCGAGTTCCTTTTGATTTCATCATGAAAATTTCTCATGTATACTGCAAAATCCTCAGCTTCAACACTTCTTGTCTCAATAGGTAAATCTCTCAACTTTGTGGTTCCCTTAGGATGAAATCCAATAACAATCTCAAATGGTGTCCTCTCAGTGCTTCTATTCACAAAATTATTATATGAAAACTCTGCTTGTGCCAAAACCAAATCCCAATTAACAAGCTTATCTCCAACTAAACATCTCAACAAGTTTCCCAAACTTCTATTCACAACTTCAGTCTGTCCATCTGTTTGAGGGTGAAATGTAGAACTAAACTTCAATTCAGTATTCATCTTCTTCCAAAGTGTTTTCCAAAAATAACCAGTAAACTTAGTATCTTTGTCTGAAACAATAGATTTAGGCAACCCATGCAAACTTACCACTTCCTTGAAAAATAATTCAACTACATGTAATGCATCAGATGTCTTCTTACAAGGTATGAAATGAGCCATCTTAGAAAATCTATCAACCACTACCAAAATAGAATCATTACCTCTCTGAGTTCCATGCAATCCAAGAATAAAGTCCATACTCACATCTTCCCAAGGTCTTGTTAGTGATTTTTCTTGTTGAATCCTATTACAAGCCATAAATGCTTAAATTGAACTCTGTGATTCCTAAACTCCTGACTCAAGCAAGAAAAGACTAATTAACAAGGAGAAACTCCTTCTTCACTTTGAGCTCCACATACTCAGGTTGGTGTACCTCTTGTGATTCACTGCTTCACAATGAATCTTCCAGTGGATTAAGTGTCTTGAACACGGATATTTAACATTCAGACCTACAGAACTATAAAGCAAAAGAACTGATTGAATTTTGACTGATGGTGATAATTATTAAGCAAGTAGAGACTAGTGCCAAATCCATGACAAAGAGTCAAGTAAACATACATTCACAGAAAACCCTTAACAGAGACACACCTTGAACCCAAGTGAAATACCTTACAAGTCACTCTCTCATTCCCATATCCAGATATCAAATTCTTATGCAACTATTGAGTCCTCCGAAACTACCATCAAGAATTACCCTTCCCTTGAAAGAAACTCAAGAACAATTTTGCATCTACCTTATAACCTGTGTATTTAATTTGCCTTACAAACTCAGTACACAAAGATTCAGATACAAGCACACGAAGACATCAAATAGACATGCAAATGGGATCTAGATGTTCTCTCATTAAAATTCCTCTACTTCAGTACATTTACAATGACAGAAAGCTATGGAGGTAGACAAGAATCAGGCTACTGCTTGCAGCCTTGAATTCACCATCTCTGTAAAAAATGAGGGAAAAACTAAGATATAGGAGAATGTGGTCAGTTAGAACCAACTGACAGCTGTCCATTCTTTGCATAAAATATCTCCAAGTTTTTCCCACAACTTTGATTTGCAACTAATCTTTAAACTGATCATCTCTAATTGATCATGCCTGTAATCATTTTCCAAATAGACTTGATTCTGATCTTGAAATTGCCAGCTCATACTACTCTTTCCTACTTCTCTGAAACTGAAGATAATCATTGCCAAAAGATTCCTTGTCTCCTATCATTTCTGAAAACATACTACATGCCTATGTTTGGTTAAAAATTAAGCTTCCAGGCATTAAATCTGTGAAGAGGTTCATCATTTTAAATTTTTGGATTTATTCAAATGTGCAACTATGTCATATTTTAAAATCTTTTTAAATCTGGCCTTTTAAATCATTTCTGCACTTTCACCACAAAGGCCACCGGGATGTGCCACTTGTCACCGACTGATGGGTTGCTCGGACTAACCCAAGCCTTGACCCCTGATTGGGAGATTAAGCGAATGCACTCATTCTCCAGATCTTCGGATGATGTTTTTAACCATGGTCAAACTTGGAGATTGGGCAAATGGCTCTGTCTCTGAATCTCAGAATAGATCTTTAACCCTGAGTTAAATCTAGAGAATGGGCAAAATCATTTAGTCTCCTAATCTCTTAATGAACTTGTCTAACCGCCAAGAAATGGGAGATTCAGCGACTAAGCAATTCTCACAATCTCCAGATGTTAGTCACTAACTACTAGGGATTTAGAGAACTAACGACCAAGCATTCTCCTATTCCCCGAATGTTAGCCCTCTAACTGTCAGCATTCGGCGAACACATGACCACGGTCATTCTCCAGTTCTCTAGATTTCTACCTTAACTACCAGCCTATCACGAGATTGAGCGAATGGCTGCCATGTGTCCACTTTGTCCATGTCACCTTGTCGCCTGTCTGCAAAATCACCTTACTCATGGGCCCACTGGCACGCTTCCTGAGGAAACCTCCAAGTGCTCGTGTGTGCAGAGCCTCCTGCTCTTTCATCTACCTCATATGTGTGCAACATTCCTGTTAAACATTTCAAAGTTCCATTTCGGGAGCAATGTGGGATAAATCATTTGGAGTGTTTTAAAGACTTATTCAAAATTTTGCCTTAGTGCCCAGCTGGCATGCACTCCAAGGCGAGCCCACAAGGTAGAGGCTTGCACTAGCCTCTCTTCCTTCTTTACTTTACACTTACATTGAGTGCTCGTGTATTTAAACACCACAAAAAACCCAAACAGGGTGCATGTGGGATAAAAGTTCTAGAAGCATTGGTGATTTTTTATTTCTACCAATACTCAGATGACCGTATATTTCAATTTTCAAACTGGGTTTTTCTGAAAAAAAATTTGTAGAGTGCACACATGGTTGTCTCAAACAAATGTAAAATTCAGCCCAACCCAGTTCCTATTTTTTGAGATATGATTAAAAATGTGATTGGCTATATATTTTTTTTCCTTTTGTGTCGCCAACTTCCACTTGGCTTTCAAAAAACATTAAGATCATTTGGACAAATACATGGCTACATATTATCACAATATTGCAGAAGGATATCCCTTGATGATTTATGAATCAATTTTCATTTGCCTCCAAAGTTGACCTCTTGATAACAATGACCCAGCACACTTTGTTAATCTCAATAAAAATATCAAATTGGAAGCACTTGTGAGAGGATAAACACAATCAAACTCCATATTTACCCTTTGTCTATCAAGATGTAATCGCTTGATGAAATAGAACCGCACTTCATCAAGAATGCAAACACATTATTCAATTCACAGTGCCTTTGCAGACTTGACCAATAACACTGACTGGCATCCGGGAGCGGCTTCAAAAACTGACCAAACGGCCTCACAAGAACACACCACCGGGAAGATAAGTTCACCTCCAACATATAAACATATCCACCAAAGGAGAAATTATGAAAAGACACGAGCAAAAAGATTCAACTAACCAAACATGGCCACTCAGAAAACTGAAACCTTCCGCACTGCCAAAATCACACAAGTCACCTCTGGAACTGGCTTTAAAAGCTCACCCACTGAGATCCATGGGACCCGACAACTTGGGAATTGATTAATCTCCACACAAGGTTCACAAATCCATAATCAACTCACCCGAAAGATCAAGTGGACAATTACAATCAAACACCAAAGTCAACCTCTTAATAATATTCATGATAAAAAATAGTGAAATGCGCATAAATCTGATTTGGAATTGGCCTGGGAAAGTGATCAAATGGATTGGCAGAGATCTCAAAATCTTCACGCAAGTACACTTCCAAGTCTACAATATGGAGCCACTTTCAATTTTACTTGACCTTGAACCAAGTGCAAACTAGGATACTTCAAAGTAGGCCATTCAGAAAACTAGACAAGGCACACTCAGAGATTTTTAACAATTTGCAAATGAAATGGCTATGGCAAACAGGTCAAACGAGCACATGGGGGGCTGAAATTGGCATGAACAGTCTCTCTCATGCCTACAGCATGATGCAACAACCCGTATGTCATGACCAATCACAAGAAAATAAATGCACTTCCTCAAAGTGGGCTACTTAGTGAAAATAAGGAAATAGGCTTTAAGCAAAATTTTGGGAACACCCTTAAATAACCACCTCAAAAACATGTTGAAACTGAAACCCAGGACCTAAAACCTATTACATATGTCAAATTATAGGTGATAAACACCCTATCCAAGTGACGCATCATGAAACTCAATAGGCCCTCTTTTAATGCACTCAAACTAAGCATCTTTCAATGAACTTCAAAGGCACAATTCTGAGATTTAGACAAATTTTAGAAATATGGACTCAAAAACATGGATTGAATTTTTGAGCTCCAATAGGTCTATCAAGTACATGCAAAGGTGTATACAATCCCAAATTCTGACTAGTTCCTTTTGTTGTTTGGCAGATTATGCAACCTCTAACCATTCTCTGTACATCTCTATAAATCTGCGGCCAAAAGTATCTTTCTGAAATTAATTTCACAGTCTTATTAGTCCCAAAATGTCCAGCAAGTCCACCACTATGTTTCTCCTTCATTATGTTTTCTCTCATAGATCCTCTAGGTATGCACAACTAAACTCCTTTAAACAACATGTCTTCTTGAATGAAATAATCAGTCCACTTATCACTTACTATTTGTTCCTTCCAAGCTTTCCAAGGCTCTGCAAAATCAAGGTCAGTTTCATACAAATACTTCAAACTATCAAAACCAAGTACCTCAACTTTCATCTCTATCAACAAATTTCTTCTTCGTCTCAAGGCATCAACAACTTTATTTGTCTGTCCACTTTTATGCTTCAATGAAAAGGAAAAATTCTGCAAGAACTCAACCCACTTCAGATGTCTCTGATTCAACTTATTTTGACTTCACAAATACTGCAAAGCTTTATGGTCAGTATACAACACAAAATCTTTAGGCATGAAATAATGTCTCCATTTATTCAAAGCTTGAACAATAGCATAGAATTCCTAGTCATAAAATGAATATTTTCTCTCAGCATCATTCAACTTTTCACTAAAGAAAGCTACAGGTCTTCCTTCTTGACTCAAAACAGCTCCTATTGCACTTCCACTAGCATCACATTCAACTTGAAAAACTTTACTAAAATCAGGCAAAGCAAGTGTAGGCAACTCTACAATTCTTTGTTTCAATGTTTCAAAACTCTTTTGTGCTCCATGGGTCCATTTGAAATCCCTTTTATCTCCTCTCATAGTTTTAGTCATAGCATTGCAAATATAACTGAAATTTCTGATAAACTTCCTATAAAAACTTGCCAATCCATGAAATGATCTTACCTCACCAACATTCTCTGGTGTAGGCCAATCAAGTATAGCCCTTACTTTTTCAGGGTCCATCTTCAATCCATCAGCTGAAATTACAAAACCAAGGTACGCAATCTCTTCTTTCATAAATGAACATAACTTCAAGTTAATCAACAACTTTTCTTCCTTCAATCTCTGCAATACTTGTCTGATATGCTCAAGATGTTCTTCCTTACTCTTACTGAATATCAAAATGTCATCAAGATATACAATTACAAACTTACCCAAGAATCTTTTCAAAACTTCATTCATCAGCCTCATGAAAGTACTAGGTGCATTAGTCAAACCAAAAGGCATAACCAACCATTCATACAAACCCTCATTAGGCTTAAAAGCAGTTTTCCATTCATCCCCTTCTCTGATCCTAATCTGATGATATCCACTTTTCAAATCAATCTTTGTGAAATACTTCACTCCACTCAAACTATTCATTATGTCATCCATCCTAGGCAAGGGAAATATGTATTTTACTATTATCTTGTTTATAGCTCTAGAATCAGTGCACATTCTCCATTCTCCATTCTTTTTAGGTGCTAACACAGCAAGTACTGCACAAGGACTCAAACTTTCTCAAACCAAACCTCTTACAAGAAATTATTGCACTTGTCTATTAAAATTAGTCTTTTCATCAGGTGTCAACCTATGTGGTTCTTTATTAGGCAAACTAGCTCTAGGTATCAAATCCATACAATGACTTATACTTCTCATAAGTGGTAATCCATTAGGTACATTATCAAAAATGATGTCATCAAATTCAACAACAAAGGTTTAACCTCAGGTGCATGTTATAACTCATCTTGTTTCTCAGTCTTCCTTGTAATTAAAGAAAAACAAATATTTTGTTCTTTCATTTCTCTTGCAAACTTTTTACCATCAACCAAGCATGCTCTAACTATAGTATAGTGACCTTCATCAAACTTCTCTACTAAAGGCAATAACACTTGTTTCTTTCCATCCATCCAAATAGTATATTGATTCAATCTACCATCATGCAAAGCTTTCCTATCATACTGCCAAGGTCTACCCAAAAGAATATGACAACAATCCATAGGCATAATATCACACAAGACTTCATCATGGTAATTCCCAATTTTGAATTTAACAAGGCATTGCTCAC
This sequence comes from Chamaecyparis obtusa, assembly GCA_027943335.1. NCBI lineage: Eukaryota > Viridiplantae > Streptophyta > Pinopsida > Cupressales > Cupressaceae > Chamaecyparis > Chamaecyparis obtusa. The sequence continues at coordinate 193,572 of BSBK01006116.1, read as the reverse complement.
TTACAAGTAGTTTATGCTCCTTCTGGATCCAAGCAATATGGTAAGGCTTAGGATGTCTCAATCTCTGCAACTACAATTTGTTAACCAGCTCTTCGGATGCCAAATTATCAAAACTTCCACTATCAATGATTACCTTGCAACATTTGTCAGCGATCTTACATCTGATTCTGAACAAACTTTTCCTCAAAATAGGTTCCTCGTCAGCTTCTTCATTCCACAAGATCCTTCTTAGCATCAAGTTCTCACCATGTTCAGGTTCATTAGATAGTTCCTCAACCTCTTCACAAGCCAAATTATTTATGCCATTACCTCCAATCTTCTTTCCAGAGTTAGTACATTCAAAAGCTTTGTTGGTAGCTCTATGTCCTTCTTCACCACATTTGTAACAAGTACTTTTAAACCAAGATTTCTCTTCTCATTTCCCATTATTTTTATTCCTAGAGTAACCAGTATAGCTACCTCTAGAGTAGTTACCTCTTCTACCAACAGGTTCATCTTTCCATCCTTTATCTTGTACTGCATTTTCATATCTGCTACTTTCTCCATAAGATCTACCTCTACTACTATGAAATCTGCCACCTCTTCCTCTTTGTCTTTGTTCATGTCTCTTTGTCAATCTCTCTTTTGCCTTCAAAGAAAATTGGTATGCTTCTTCCACACTATCTATTTTAACATAACTGATCTCATCTTGAATCGATGTCCTTAGGCCATTCAAGTATCTAGCCACCTTCTCAACTTCATCATCCACGTGTCCAGATCTGATATCCAATTTGTAAAATTCCTCTGTATATTCTTTCACACTCATGTCTTTTTGTCTCAAATTTTGCATCTTTCTCATCAAACTAACTTGGTAGTCAGCTGGAAGGAACTTCTTTTTCATCTTTCCAAGCATTTTCATCCATGTCTTGATCTTTTATTTTCCTCTCTTTTGTCTCTCATTTTGCAAATGATCCCACCAAAGAGATGCATGACCTTTCAAATTTGTGACTGCTATCTTAACCTTCTTGTTATCAGGAGTAACTTCGTACTCAAAGTACTTATCTATCTCAGAGAGCCAATCCAAAAGTGCATCGGTCTCAAGTCTTCTTCAACTGTAGCTCTAGAGTTAGCCTTAGACAAAACTCTCAAAATTTTTTCCTCATCTTGTTCAACTTCAGGTTCAAGATTAGGTGCTACCTCTTCATTATCATTAACATCTTCAAGATGTGCACCTCTTCTCTCAGCTGTCTCTACAGCTCCAAGCCTAGTTGCAATCTGCCTCAACATATCCATGATAGCATTATCATTTCCTCTACCTCAAACCATCTTGACAATCAGGTTCCAGCAAGATCATAACCTTCTACAAGTTATAGGTCAGATCTCAGATCCACCATCCTACAACCAATCCAATAAGGTTCTCCATGATCCAATCCACAAGAAATAACTTTCTCTGATACCACTTGACGCAAGGGCATGGTGGCTAAAGGTAGAATCAGGATTAATTGAGACTGCTTAAACCCACAAACATGCCCTGCAAACACACATAAGCAATATGAAAACCACATGAAAGCAGTGAAAATACAATGCATATGAGACAAGCAACTGGTAACAACACTAGTGCAATTATATTATATCTTCCAACATGTCCGGTTGTGAGGCCTTCCGGGTTTTGGCCTTATATAATGAATTGTGAAATCAGAATCACAGCTCACATATTATCTTCTTCTTCTGTTATCATCTAACTAGTACTGCCTAGAACTACCTAGAACTGCCTTCTACATCAACCCAAGCTCCAAATATATAGCCAGCAAAGCCACAAATCAATCAGTCAGGCATTTAATTACATTATAGGTCCACTTAGGAGGAGAAACCAAAACTAAAGCTAGAAATAACAAAATATGATGCAAAGTTTCATTTAGGGCCACACATGATCCAAGAACATATCCCCAATCGTGCAAGCTCTAATTTCCCTGCACGGAATCACACAAGGCGAAATACCACACGTTTCATGAGCAAAACTGACGGAGAGTCAATGCTCGAGGAAAATTGTGAAAACTTCCAGATCCAAATGAATTAGGACGTGCGCCCTTAGGAGAATGCTCAAGATTAGGTCCACACCACTGCAGTAACTGCACAAGGCAAGAAACCAACCGCAACAACAGCGACAAAATAAACAACAAACAAGTACGGGAACAGGAAATATTTTTTTGGTGATGCAAGATTGCTCAAGACCCAAGATGCTCCTGCATTAGAGAATTAAATATCAATTCATTAATTACTATTTTGGATTTAATAATTAATTAAATCTTTTATTCTTATAATTAGGCTTTTTAATTAAGCCTTTTAATTTAACAAATATATTTAATTATTTCTCATTAATGCATTTTTAACACAAAATCACCTCAAACCAAATTACATGAAATCACGAAGGAAAAATTGACTAAACCCAAAATACCAAAAATCACACTTAAAGGAAGGGTTCATGAATGACATCACCTTGATGAATTTGGAGGGTTAACCAATCAAATACTTGTCCACTATTTTAGGACAATAAAAGACTTAGGTTTGGGTTTGGACTTGAATGTTATCTCCCCTCTCTTACCATTGAGATATTGTGAAGGACATGTTCATCCTGGCAATTTAGGGAAGTCAATGCTCAGTACCTGAAATCCTACATAAAAGACGAGCATGTACATACATGTATAAATATATAACAAATAATGGTGGCGATCAACCAATCGTGTGGATCGCGCAAGTAAGTAACTACGACTCCATCCCTTAACCACATCAAGCACGTCAAACAGAAAAGTAAAACATACACGCCAACCATACACATGCAAGTATGGGGTCAATAAATCCATAAATGACATCATAACATATAGAAAATCAAACTATGGGAGGGGTATCACATTAATATTCTAAATGAGCTCAGAGTGGCAATGCATAGAGGTTATGAGTAGGTTAGAGCTAAAACCAAAACTAAAGAAGGTATGTCAAAATGCTTTGGTAGTGATATTGGGGTAAAACAAGGATGTCCCCTCTCATCCACTCTTTTTGTCTTATGCATTGATAAACTTGAAGAATGGTTAAACAAGACTACAAGACAGGGTGTCTAGCTTACTGTGTATGTGGTGAAGCTACTCTTTTATGCGAATGATCTCATTTTAATTGCATAAACAACCCATGATTTGAGTGAACACTTAAAATCTTTAGAGAGTTTTTGTCAGGAGGTTGGGAATTAGGTGAACACTAGCAAGACTAAGATAATGATTTTCTTTCTAAAGAAGAAGTAGAAAGTTAACTTTATCTTTGATGGAAATTTGTTAAAGATTGTGGAGGAGTACAAGTACTTGGGAATTGACTTTCATAACAGGTTGAGTTGGGAGACATGTAGAACTAAACAAATACAAGGGGGTTGGTGAGCTTCTTTCTTGCTCCAAATAGGTGTAGACAAGTAGAGTTATGGGATTGGAAAATAAAGAAGACTATTTTTGGGTTGTTGATTGCACATGTTGTCCTCTATGGTTATGAGGTTTGGGGAAGCAACCTGTCAAACCACAAATGGAAACAAATTGAAAGAATACAAAAATACTTTATCACTAGTAGCCTTAAATTCAAATTAATGTTTCTGTATGAGATTCTCCATTTGTTAAGCTATCTAAATAAAGTAGAAAATATGGATAAACACCGTTGGCCCAAGTTGGTCGCTGGGGAGAGACTAGTTCGTAGAAAGAAGACGTGGATGAAACAAAAAAAGAAATGCTTGAGTAAATGGGACACTGACTTGAAAAAGTGCCCCAATACTAATGAAGAGATAAAAAGGCTTGTGTTAGAAAAATTCAAGGCTTCCATGTGGGCATAGTAAATTGGGCAAAACAAAGCCCATTATGTGAAAGAGTTCAACCTCACTTGGGATCATGAAGAGAAAGACTACTTACGAGTGGTAATTAAGGGCAAGGCAAGATTGTTAGTGGTACAACTCAAAATGGGGTCTCATCATCCAAGGTGTGAAATAGGTAGATGGATTGTTCCCAAAGAGACTTGGGAAGAAAGCACATGTGTTTTCTGCAAAAAAGGGAGGTTAAAATGAAATGGCACTTCATTTTTTAGTGTCCTGCTTACCAAGATATATGCAAACAATATGAGAACAACTTGAAGGAGGATTGTCTATACCTACTTTTGGAAGAGGAAAGGCTACACAAAATTGCCATTTTCTTTATAAAGATTCATAACCAAAGAGAAAATATTGAGAAGAACATGAAAATGGCATACGTTTATTACTAAGTCCCTTAGACTGTTAGTCTCATGGACATCATTAGAGTTCCTTCATTCATTCATTCAAGGAAGCAAATCAAGAAGAAGACTATGCTGCAAATATGGGTGTGGATCAAGTTTTCTTGGAGATGCTCGAGTGTTACACTCAAAGGTGGCCTTAATTAAATAGGTTTGTACAAGAAGGACTAATAGCATGGTGGTAGTAGGTTTTGAACATCCAAAATAGGGAATCAAGTGAGAAATAACTTGGCCTAACCCAACATCTAGAAGTAGGCATGGTGTCAGGCCTGATCAGAGAGATAGATCAGGAAGATGTGAGGATGTTGTATTCTAATGACTTTTATTTTCTAAAATGGGCATCTGCCTTGACTAGGACTACTATGACTATTTTAATTTAAGACAACTTCTTTTTGAAAATATGAAAGAAAAAGTGGTGATCTGGTCCCTTTTCTTTGGAAATTTTCATACTTTTGGATGCTTTTTGTATGACTTTTGGATTATGGAAAATCCTTTTTCAGTGTACAAAATACCCATTTTGATTTCTTGGAGTTTGCTTATTGTATGCAAATTAGATGTCTAATACTAGAAATGATAAATTAACTATTTAAAAGCTAACAAATCTATCTAATGCAACACAATGAAGAATGCAAAGTAATCACAAATGATGAAACTAAATCAATTACCTTCACCTACCATGCAGCTTGTCTCCATTGTCCTCCTAGCCTTGATTTCTTGGATGGTTGAGCTCTCAGATTTCCAATTTGAAGCTCCTTGCCCAAGATGTCACCAAAGTGTGGAGATTGAATGAGTGAGTGCAAAATAGCCCAAAGCTTGATTATGCAACTAATGGATGGAATGCAAAATGGAATGATGATAGTGTGGATGCTCACAAAATGATATGAATATGCTTGATTTTGCTTGATGATGGATGCTTGGATGCTTAGAATGCTTGATTGCCTATTGCTTGAATGCTTGATTGTCTATTCACTATTAGCTCACAAAGGGAAAATGAGGCTCCTTTTATAGAGTTTTGGAGGATCTAAGCCTAGGTGGCACAATCCTACAGTGGAGAATGAAAGGTGGAAGATCTTAGGGCTAGGTTGACTTGGTTGAAGGAGTTGAGAGAAAGGGGGATGTAGTTGGAATGTGAGAGGAAGAATAGGGATGATGTTCCTCTCACATTGACATGGAAGAGAAGAAGGTGGAAGGGAAAGACACATGTCAAGTGTCTCACAAAGACCAAAGAGAGGAAGAGGGAAGGACTTTTTCCTCATGAGGACTCTTGGTACAAGTGTCCCATGAGTCACCTTTGACCCTTAGAGGTTGCTTGAGAAGCCCCTTAGGAATAGGGAATGTCTCTTGACTTGGTTTGAGAGAAGACATGTGGTAATGAGACCAAGTCCTATGAGGCCACATAGCCCTTAAGAATAGGACATGTATGGATCAGGATATTATCCATAAATAATTAATAATAATTATTTATTTTAGCCAAAGTGATGTGTCAGGTGACTAGGTAGGTGAGGTGGACTTAGGGGACTAGTCATATTGAGGTGATTGTGTAATTAATTAAATCACTTTAATAGACTAATTAGAAGACTTAGGATAGAGGAATAAATTATAGTGAATTTACTAAATAAATTGAAAAATCTATTTAATAAATAGAAGAAATGAATATTAATTAAATAATAAATATTTAATTAATTCATCAAGTCAATATCAATTAAATAATAAATATTTAATTAATTAATGAAGCCATTTTTAAGTGTATACATTTACCTATTCTAGAACTAGCGATAGTGCCTTTAAAATAATATGGCTTGACAGTATTGTGTAGGTTTTTTTCCCCTTAAAGTCACTCAGGACAAAGACAAAGTAAGCATGGTTGATGCTTTTGGTGTTCAATTGTGACTCTAGAGGAAAAATTGGTCTTTCTATTTAATTTAAGAGATGTTGAGGCCATTGGTGCACTAATTGAGGTGTTGGGTGATGATTTATGGTCAAATGGTCATATTCATGATGGATAGATTTATGAATGTTTCCTCACTCTTGTGGTTTAAATCCTTCAAGACTCTTTATGGGGGGTGAAAGGGGCTGGAAAAACTAACAAAAGAGAGCATTATATTACAATGAGGTGATAGGGGAGGATACCCATGCTCCTATGGTGCCAGACTCAAAAGTTGTGTTGGGATTTTTGGATCTGAATGTTGATGGAAAGAAGACAAAACTTCAAAAGCCTTGGAACCTATTTAAATGCGGAGTGGAGAAGAGAAATAGCTTGGATGAGTTTTTGGCTTTTGTGAGTAATAATGATGATTTTTTTCACACAGGGGGAGATAGAGCAGATGAAAGATGTTAGTGTTGATGTTGGATTCTTCTTCCATTAGTAATGACCCTTGTGTGAGATGTAACTAATGTTTTTTATGTTAGCAGCAACAAAACAAGGGTGGTGTCCCATATTACAACAATCGAAAAGGATTATCAACAAGCTATCATTAAAAGCACATTAACAGTAAGCAGAGAAAAGAAGAATGAAAACAACCTATACTTACCTCTATCAAAAACAACTTAGCATCTATGAGCATAAAACCAAATAGTAGTAACAAGAGTACTAACTAAACTATAAGAGTTCACATATGAAATAAAAGTCTTTAAACTTAGCCACGTAGGGCTAATCGACCATAAGTTTTTCACAGTATTAAAACTATCAAAATAACAATTTAAACTAAGGCCCATCAAGCCATAAAAGGACCAAAAAACCACAAAACCATCATCAAGCATCACGAATTCCTCTCAAGAGGGGTCTTGGCCAACAATACCCTAGCCCATTCTTTGGTCAGGAACTTCAAAAGTTCCTTGTCCTCTTCCTTTGCTTACTTTTTGCCCTTCATCTGCTCCTACAACAGGCATAGAGTGGTCGTTGATTTGTTCATGACCTTAAGGGCGAAACTGCCCACATCTTGGAGTCTTCTATCCAAACCAGCAACCTTAGTCTTAAAACTTTGCAAAGCATCATTAATACCTACAATGTTAGTTCTCAATTTGCCAATCAAGCCACCAAGAACCTTGGGAGTACTAGGAGTCTCTTCAACAGGAACCTCTTCTACAATAATATTATCATTAATACGTTGAGGAGAGGGGGGCGATTTTTCTCCAACATTTGTCTCAAGGGCAGGGGTATCATTTTTTTAAGCTCTTAGAGACATGGGAGGAGTTAGCATTATTGGAATTTTCCTCCTCATTGCTCTCATTTTCCTCTAAGGCCTCAGATCTCGACTCAACCATACATTTTTTCTCCTTACTCTCCAACTTAGCAACAATTCTAGTCAAGCGACGAGGGGTATTAGCCTCCTCTCTGATCTCAACATTGAAATCTACCTGATAGATGTTGATTTTAACCTTTTTATTTTGCTTATTATCCATAATAGAGTTAGTGGGTTTTTTTCTTCTTTGACATATCTGCGGATCTAGCAGTAGAAGTGTCCTGGGGTCCATTAAGGCTTTAAGCCCATGGTTTCTAAGACAATGCTTCCTACCAAGCCTAGTTGCAGGTAAAATGTTGGCTTCAGGTGGGGAAGGGGCAACCGAGGGTGGGGAAGGGGAAGCAAAGGCAGGCTGAACCGAAATAGATATCAAAGGGTAGAGCTCAAGATGAAACTTACTCCCTAAAGAGTGGAGAGAAAGAAAGGAATGGAAATAAGGCCACAATTGCAAAGGTGATTAAGAAACAACAAATGATAGTAATAGAACACTCCAAAGTGACCTTCCAACATGAAATACTTCATTACAATTGCACACATCTAAGGCCAGGGATCAGGAAGCTTCTCCTAGTTGAAACCCCCATGGCGCTTGACCGGTTGCTCATTGGAATGGAAGAACTAGTTTAAACTGGTGACATCAAGAGTCCTGCTGGTTTTTTTCCATTTTCTGCCCTTCGTAGAAAGACCAGTAGCTTTTCCAATGACCTCCTCATTAACTTCAAAGGAGATACCACCCACAGTCACACGTCACTCATTCCAAGAAGATACAAATTGAAGAGACAAATTCTCGTCAAAGCCAATCGTGCACTTCATGAACGAAACAATCTCGCCTTCCTTGCAAAAAAAACACACCGTGGGATCATTTCTATAGACCTCATCAAACTTTTTTTTCAATAAATATAAAGAACTTTTTAATATAATGTTTATATATATTTATAATCAATATACAATTTATAATTTAAATAAATAATAAAATATAATAACTAAATATATGAAAGAAAAAACAAAAAGACAAAAAAAATTAATATAAACTTCTTAATATATGAAATAAAGACAAAAAAACCAGTATAAACACCATAATATATAAAATAAATGAAAAATTGACAAAAAAAACTAACAATTTAAAAACATAAAATAAAGTATACAACTAAAAATAAATAATTTATAAATAATTACTAAACAATTTAGTTTACTATATAAAAAAAATTAAATAGTTAAAACCAACTAAAAGTTTATAATTAAAAGAAAACTTTAAAAAAAGGTTAATTTTTTTTTAAGAAACTCTAGAAGGATATCCTAAAAGGGAACCAATTCTATAGATATGGAAAGAAAAGGAGAAACCAAATTTTGACCAAAATAAAAAAATTTACATATTGCATATATATGTATGTGTATAAACCTACATATGTATGTATGTATGTATTAAAAAGGAGAATAAAGGCAATCGACAAAAAAAATCATTAGGAAAACCAACAAGGACAAGGAAAACAAAGAAAGATGATGAAACAATGTCAAAGACCTAGGAGATAAATGAGAAGTTAAGAGAGAAGAAAAGGGGGAGGAAGGAGATGGAATGAGGGAGAGGGGTAGACAAGAAGGCAAAGAGGGGGTTTAGAAAGGAACTCAAGGTGGGGTATTCAATGAAAGCCTCAGAGTCAAATTGGGCAAGGATAAATGAACCAGATGGATTTGAAGGTGGGTTAAAAATAATTTCCAAGAATAACTAAGACACCGACCCACATCACAGTTAAGGTTGGAGGGATGTTGATTGATTTCAATGGCTTCTTTGAGTTTTGTCTTAAAAAAATTATGTTCCTTGGCCAAGATTTTAATTTCTTCCAAGGGCATATAGTGTCTGGTTAAAGAGGAATGTTTAACGAGTGCTAACTTGAGAATACACTCATGTCTAATGTCAATGTTGTGTTTTTTAATCCTTGTTTTAATAGATCGTCTTATCTCAACAATATATGGTGTGCCACAAGAGTAGGTCACTTTGCAAACGCTAGTGTAGTGGACACGATCATGAGGATCCTAATGGTGCCCCCAAAATTCATAAGACTAGTGTCCCCCTTAGACCTATCGTTGACACTTCAGGTTCCCCAAGGTATCTTTTAGCCTCTTTCCTTGTTGAAATTATTGCCCTGCATGTAGGTTGTTCTAGCTCTTTAATTTTTGTTAGAGTTTAGTTTATGTTTTTCTCTTTTCGTACCTATGGAGTAGGTTTCCTCATGGGATATCATTTTAGAGTTTTTTTTTCAAGTTTTTTTCAAATTTTTTTCTTATTCCTTTTTTAGGATATATTTATATGTATTCAATTTTTGCACTTTTTTAAATTTTATTTTAATTATAGACATTTAGTTGTTTTCATTATTTTCAACTATTTTTATATAATAAATTAAGTTGTTTAGTAATTTTTCACAAGTTATTTATTTCTAATTATATACATTATGTTATGTTTTCAATTTGTTACTTTTGTTTTTTTAATTAATTCTTCTTTTATTTTATATCTTAAGGTGTTTGCGTTGGTTTTTTATTTTATTTTGGGTATTTTTCAAATATTTAGTTATTATTTTTTGTCACGCACACACACACACACATATATACCTACACCCATCCTCTCTCTTTTCAACTTAGTTTTATAGCCCTTACCCTCTTCTTTTATCTGATCGATCTATTTTGCTAACAATCATATTATTCTTTTCTCGTATCTTACTATCTTATTCTTAATGATGAATCATGGAGTTTTATCTAAAACATCAAGAAAATAAATTATATATATATAAAGTTTTTTATTATACAATTAGATACCTACACCCACCCCCTCTCTCTCTCTTTCGATCTTAGTTTTCATAACTCTCACCCTCTTCTTTTATATGGTCTATTCTACTAATAATCATATTATTATTTCTCTCGTCTTGCTATCTTATTCTTAATGATGGATCATGGAGTTTTATCCAAAATGTCAAGGAAATAAATTCACATAATTAATTCAGAGGCTATGCATAATAACATCATTAACTATGGAAACCATATGACTACAATATTGTAACCTTGTTTATTTTAGAATAATATATTGGATAACTCTCACAATCAAGTTTTCCTCATGAAAGGTTTTTTTTTTGCAGGAATCACTATGCTATGATATGAATTTTATTTTTAGTTAATTTTATAACTATTGTAAAAATTTGAAAAGTTTTTTTTTTTAACAGCCTAGGTTGAAAGAATTATTTTTAGAAGAAAAAGAAAGTGTGGAAATGTCCATTCCTAGGTTGTAAAAAACAATTTTAAAAGAAAAAGAAAGCGTGGAAATATCCATTTAAAGAGGTGATCAAAGGGACCATTGCCACCCAAAATGTTCTAATTATAGTAATTATTTATTAATTAAAAATAGTATACACATTGTATTTTAATTTTTAATTGATTAATAATTACAATAAATTGTACATTTTAAGTGCTGTGTAAACATTGCCATAAAACAATGCCCTTGGAATTGTAATCCCGAGGTACAGGGAACTGCAGTCCTTGATTTTGGAAAATAAATGAGATGACACGAGACTTAAGTTTCTATAAGGATTATTCAAACATAGATATTCTGAATGTCAAAATGAAGATGTGGAAGGTAAGGGAACTGTGGTCCTTGATTTTGGAAAAAGAATGAGATGACAAGGCTCAAGTTTCTTTGAGGATTATTCAAACATCTGACAAATTTAAAGATATTCTGAATGCCGAAAATGAGGATGTGGAAAGCAAGGAAAGAATGACAAGAGATAATGGTGACTGCAAGATTTGAGACTGCATTGATGAGCCTCCTATCAATGGATAAATACCGATTATACAAAGGGATATCATAATAGCAAAATAAAAGGACAGGAAAGTCCTCTTTAAGGACAAAGTGGTACCGATATTACAAATGAGAGTAGACTGAAAATGGACAGATTTCACTAGGAAGGTAATGTTATCAGACTTGAAGAGAAGACTATAATGCAGGTAAATACAATTAAAGAGTTTCGAGTCTTCCACTGCGTAGGAACCGGGTATAAAGAAGAAGCGAGGCAATGCCCTCGCCTATATGCAAGTAGAGTAGTGTAGTAGTATAGAAATGGTCTGAGGGTAGGCTTGAAAGGATTCGAACTTTTGTCATGGTAGGGAGGAATATTTTTGGACTAAAATGTTCTTGCCCAAATGAGAATCTGGGACAGCAACTCAAAAGACTCTTCAATGTAGAGGAGTACATCATAGAGGCCATTAAGGAGATCATTAGTCCATTACGGGGTCTTTGTAGAAACATTTTTTCACCAATGTTGTGGAGGCAACTGGGTTTAACTTTCGTGCATCAAGGATGGCACATTGGATTGTAAGGGAAGTTTATGGAGAAGATGGTATTAATGCCATCTCTTTGATAAAAATAAACTAGAGGGAAGGATACATCGTTGAAGCTTTTGATGCCACAGCTATGGGCAAGAAGATGAAGGTAGCTGAAGCCTTGAAGATTTTTAGGGGGGCTTCGGATAGAATAGATATGGCTCCCTTGGCTAACTATTTTAGAATTCATTTTAGATTTTTTTGGGCTGTCTAGTTTGAGAGAATCAATGTAATAGTGGAGGAGATCAATATTAGAAAGTTGTTTTACTATCTTACATTCCTTACAACATTATGAGCTAGTATTTCAATGTCTCCCAAAAATTAGCTACAAGTTAGCTAAGAACCGTAAGTTGCTTGCCCACAACTTCTACAATTGTACAACTTATCTATAATTAAGCATCTATCTCTCAAGAATATCTAGTATGAGTCCAGGGTTGAGCTTAATTGATTAAAACATTGATTTTTCAATTGTGTAGACTCAAATTCAATTCTCCATAGGGACATCTTAAGTGGAATTCTAAGTTTTGACAGTTGATCTTTCGTAGGAGGTGGTTTCTAAATATATGTAGATTTTTAAGTAGTGACTCTTGTTCTTCCATTGATGGTTTCTAATGTGTTTTCTCAAAAGAAACTTATAATGGTCTAATGTTGGTGTTCATATAAACATATTGTTTTATTAAAAAAAAATTGGTATGAGGGCTCACCAAGTGATACAAAATGAGACCACAAATATTGTGTAAATTTATTGAAGGAACTATGAGAGAATTCATAAGAGACCGAAGGAGTGGAAAGGAGGTTCTCTCATTTTTCAAAAGATATTTGCACAATTTGATTAACATATGAGGCATATTTCTCAATGGCATTTTCATCTCCTGCATAGAAAAACTTAGAACTCTGCCAAAGCCAACCCTATGGTAGTAATATCAACACTTTGTTCTACAAGCTGAAAAATATCCCATTTGAAGAATCTTTCAACATTAAACCCACCATTCATAAAAATTAAAGAAAGAGAAATTGTAGAAGCAATCTCTAATGTGTTGGGTCGAAGCTTCCCAAAGAAAATTGAAATTCAATGAAAAATGTTGTCTACACCTTAGGTTGCTTGTATAAAGGTGAATGTTAGGATTTTTTAATTTAATATGATGTGATTGAAGAGTGCATTATAATTACATTTGGAAGGTCCTCCCTATTCCCACGAATACTATTTTGACATCACAAGGCCAAAATTTGTGTTAATATATCTTTATAAATAAGATTATCCAAGTTCTAACACCATTGTAACATCTTATATCCCAACCAAATGTAAGTCCTCAACTTGAGATAGATTGTACCAAATTGAAAAAATGACAATGCAACAACTCATCTACTTGTTAGCTAATGTTCCAAGTGTTGGAAACAACCATGATCACTTGCAAAGCATATTCACCACAAAATAGCAATATGAAAAAGGAGAAATATCATAAGAAGTTGTCACAAATGTACAAGAGGTGTCTTACATATAAAGGCAACCAAGAAGAGGTGAGAAGGTGGGAGGAAAACTCTGACTACTGCTCCAAGTATGCAACAAGTGTAGACTCTGGATAGTTGTTGGTACACTTGATGAGTCTACATGAGGTGAAAAAAAATCTCACTGACCTCTCATAAGGTGAGGAGAGAACATATCAACCTCTAAGTGAGCTTGAGCATGTTGATGGACCTTATGACACACTCAACCCAGATTGAAGGTTTCCACTCAATCTCTCCAAAAAATTGCATGAAGGAAGACAGTTCAAATCTCCCGAGGTCTCTTTTGTTGGGTCACAATGGTGTTGGATAGCTAGGTGTTCACAATAGCATGTTAAAAAAGGTGGTATGCTGGTTTCCAAGCAGGGATGTATAGACTTACATACTACTTCCTACACTAACAGATTCAAAATAAAGAACAAAATACGGGACAAACACTGCAAGAAAATGAATGATCAATATTTTATTTTAACAAATAATATTAACAAAATCCAAGTGTTAAGCATTTTAAATCATTCATCGTACTAAAATTATCAATTCTACCATAATAATGAAGCAAACAATTTTAAACATCCGTTACTTATTCTTACACATTCATTTTAACCTCAATCACCATTATGCATGTATAAATTCATTATAAGAATGAATATGTTTTACAAACTAAAGATCAGTCCTAGATTAAGGAAGTTAAAGGGAATATAAAACACCGAACACTCACAAAGAATATCCAATGAGACAGCAAGCCACAAGTTTCATTCATTGATCTTCAAGACGATAGCAACAAATCACTGATATTTTAGCCTGCAATATCCCACTAAATCTTTTAAAGAACCGAGTGTTGAAAGCTGGAAAAATGCTAAATTTCATATCAACTGGGACCTCAATGATCAATTCTCAGACCCTTGTAATGAGTTCCAAACTTACATTTATATAAAGAGAGGCCTCCTAAAAATCCAGAATTAAGATCTCGCCAAAATCCAAAATCTACAAGGCGTAACCAACATGCAAATTGCTGCCCTGGCACTAAGAGACTCAAAATAGAAAGGCGCGCTGTACCACTGAGCTAATAGCCCAGTAGGCCCCCCCAGTAGTAGGGGATGCCTGCCAAAAGCAAGAGAACTCCTCTTGCTCGCTTGCCTTTTTTTTTTTTCTTTATTTACAAATATAATAAAAAAAGAATAATTAAATACCTTTCCAAAAGATTTCAAGGTTCAAACTTCAAGCAAGAAAGATTGTGTAAAGAAGAATCTGAATTGGAGAAAGAAGCAGAGTTGCTGTATAACCACGTTGAAACTTTCCAAATCCTTCAGTTGCAACTTGAAGTGCTAAAAATGGAAGCTTTAGAACTAAATCTGAGAATAGAAGGTTCACCTATATGCCCAGGAAAGAGAATCCAAACTAATTTGAGAAGAAGAAACTTTCTATATTTGAAGTTGACGTGACAATAGAAAAAGGGAAGTCATTGTATTGTTGATGCATGTTGCTATTTTGGAACTACAGAAGCTAAAGTTAACTACTTCAAACTGAATGATGCTTCCTAAACACATATTACAACCATTACTTGACTGCTTTTATGTTTTTTTCAGGTGCCAAAGAATCTGAATCCAAAGAATATCCAAAAAGAATAATATCCATTATTTCGAATTTGAAATAAGTTAATTAATTCCGCTTCTTTTTAATGTTCTTTGTAACTTGACAGACAGTAATTAAGTGGGTCTTTATCAAGCCCATCTACACAATTGACCCTAAACTTTACTATTACAATTAATTAATGGCTTCATCTAGCAAAGCAATGGATTTGGCAGCTGACTCCAGGCATTGATCTAACACTTGCTAAATTAGCTTCCTTCCTGGACCAAATTTGTCTTCAACCAGTTTGTCCCTTTGCGCAAGGATTACCTTTCTTGATTCAATTCTGCCTCTATACTCAATGTACAAATGGGGGCCAATATTATCTGTGACAAACTTTCAAAACTGGAGTATTCTTTGTACATAGGAGAGTATTCATTCGTTATTGAAGTTCTATATTTCTATACTATCCTTCTTAAACTCCAAACTACCAATGCTCCTTTGAATAAAATTAAAACTCTTCTCACCCAGAATATCTGCCTCTTGAATCTCTTCGACATCCAATTCCCTGATTTCTTTGAGCTGCCCTATTGGCATCTCATATTTAGGGATTTCGTTATTCCATTGACTGGCTAATGTAGTCATCTCTACCTCAATTTTATTGACTTCTCATAAATATCATAAGCCCTTATCAAAAATAATCTTATTTTACCCAATTGTTGGGTAAACTAGGAACCTAATACAGTTACCTTATCTTTCATAGCATACAAAGAATTCACCTCTGCCTTTGGAATAAGAGCAGGTATATCTGTGCTGGCAGCTTGAGAGGCTAGGGGACTAACTAAATCCTTAATAAATTGTCTGTATTGAGTTAAACGTTCCTTTGTTTCTTGCTTGGTTTTATGGTCCTGCATCCTGGATTTGATGGTCTCTGCGGTAGCATCAAATGTAGCAAGTTCCCCTATTCTAGTTTGTTTACCGAAATTGACTTGGGTTTCTCTATAATCTGAGGGAGGTAGATCTCTGCCATCTTTATTTTTTGTTGTGGTGCTATACTTGCCACTGCTTCTCCTTTATCATTCTTTGAAGTGACATATAATGTTCTTTCCTTCTTCGGCATCCTTCCTGTGTCAACTTTTGTTATGACATCCTGTAGGCTTATCTTTTTTACCACAATCTTCTTTCTCCTCTCAAAATTTAACTTCAACCAAGGAAAACCTGATGGGGCCTCTACCTCGATGGATGACTTATCTAGAATTGTAGAGTTGTCCTGACTAGATTCCCTAGATTATTGTCCCATGCTATCCAAGTTGACTTCCTTTTCTAATGCCTCTTTCTGAAGAACCTGCTATTTGGGAGAGCCTAGTTGTGTCTTGCGTAACTCCTCCCTCTTTTGTCTTTATTGTTCCTCTGCAGACCTGATTAACTCTGCTTGATACTCTTCAGTGAGCTCTATCGTAGAGGAATCAATGTTTTGAACAATATTTTCTTGATCCTTTTGTCCCGTTTCTCCTTTCATTTCTTCGTCTTTATCCTCCTCACAAGTGAATTTTCGCTGCTGCTCCATCTGTGCCTTATCCACGTGGGAGCCAACAATGGTAGCTTCTATCCCAGAGGGTCCTTCCTCATCTCTTGGTCTCATGAAATCCCCTATTACTTCATGTTGAGATAAGTCAAAAATCTCTTTACTTCTTCCCTTCTCAGGAAGGATCTGGCTAGCTTCACTTTGTTGGACAGAAGCTTGTTTTTCTTTCCTTGTTTGCCTTTGTACTTTGGGCAACTGACTTGCTCCTATATATTCATCAGACTCTGTTTCTTCTAATTCTTCTCCATCGTCAATTCTATATGTACAAAGTCCTGCGGAGGAATTGATGTTTGAGTTTTTGAGGGAGGATGTGGTTACTTCTTGAGTGGGGAAGATTTCCCTTTGGTTGATGGCTCTTGTGAGGAAGTGGCAGTTGCAGTACCTTGAGCTTGTTCTTCTTCCTCTCCCTCTCCTAGTTTCATCCCTATACCTGTTTTTACAGGGGCCACATAAGCTTGAACTACCAAAGCTAATCTTGTGGTAACCCAGGCTGCATATGTTACCTTCTTCAAAAGCTAGGACTCTTTCATCTTCATTGTGAACTTCTACATTAGCTCAACTCCCTCTTGAGGGGTTACCTTGTCTTCTTTGATTTATTCTCTAGACCTCTTTTTACCATGGGTCTTTATACTCTAATATTCCTTACTGGTTTTGAAAGAGTGGTGATTTCATGACCCCTTCTCCTTGGTCTTCTTTGACCTTTTGGCAATCTCAGATTAATCCATGTGAGACTCCTTTGTATAATGTTATCAATGAACACACTCATGCCCGTGTTCTCCTTTTTTGGCCACCTTATTGGAGCTAGTGGCCTTTGAGCTACCTTTTTCTCTTCGTACTCTAGGTCCAAAATCTCCCCATCATCTGGAAGGCAGTCAATCTGCAATGGCTCATTCTCCTCACCTCAAAGTCATCTTGGAAAATAACCTAGCAATCCTCTAGAGCCCTTTCATGATTGGGAAAGGAGTTTGGCATTAAGGCCTTCATTTCCCCACAGGCTCAAAGTAGTTTCTCTCCTAATATGTTCCAAAGTTCAGAGCTTGGAGCTCAAAAATTCTTGTCCTGGCCACTTGCACATTAGGGCATTCATAAAATTCTAGTTTAATAGGGTATTTCACCCATGGTTTGCATTTGGAAGTCACAAGGGCTTGAACCTCCACAATTTGTCCAGCAAACTCCAAGAGGATCACCTTGTCATCAAAGCAGCGTGGAAGCAAAAATGGCTTTTGGTGGAAACCACTAAGCCTGATATGCATTGACTGAGGGTTCTAAATGAACCAGTTTCCCCAGGTAGCAATGAGTGTCATTGCATCTCTTGACATTCTGTGTCCTACATCCCCTGTGAATTGGTTAATAACAGCATATAGAAATGCCATTAACACTTTTGAAGTGATGTTTTGCTGCTTTCAGTGATAGTTGGGTGAAGTAATCCTAGACCTTGTTCAATCCAGGGGCCTCTCCTCTTCTTCCCTCTGCCCAGCCCCAAGAAATTTCTTCTTCTCACCACCATCCAAATGACATAGGAAGTCACGAAGGACTTCTTGGCAGTTTGCACCTCCCACAACTTCTCATGGATATTGTCAGAGATTAACAGTGTCCAGTCAAAGAAGCTTTCCCCGTTTAAGATAGTTGAAATGCAAGTGTAAATCCAGGGGAAGTAATGCCTAGATTCTTCCTCACCAAATGCTCTACTGAGTATTGTGATGAGGTCTGTAATAGCATCCTTGAAATCTGATTTGTGAATTTTGTCTGATACCTTGGTAACATATTTCTTTACTTCGTGCAACTAGACCTTGTTCAGTTTTCCTTTATGATTTTGCCCAGTCCTCCCATATTCCTCCAAACTCTAACTTTCCTTGGTTTGGAGTATGGTGTCATACTGTGGGAGATCAAAGGTTTGAGCCACCATATCCGGAGAGAGGTCTACTATAACATTGCTCTATTCATACACACATTGTCTTGTTATCTTGTCGTAGTGTTGGGCAATTGTCATTATCAATTTTGAGCTTTGAACTCCTTGAGGGAAAGTTGTGGCATGAGATAGCCCAGAACTAGCTATCCTCTTGTACTTGTTGGTGGTATTTGGGTTGAAAACATCGTTACTCATTGCTTCCAGGTCAATGTGGCCTACTTCTGTATCCATTACCCATTGTACTTTATTGTCATACTTTGACAGGGTCTCGACACCTTTGTACATGTACTTTGTTGTATCAGTGCCTTCTCTAGCTTCAAAGCAGCTTTCCCTTTCTTCAGGCTTAATTCTGGGATTTCAGCTTCTCTTTGAGACATTGATACAGGTGCATGATCAAAGGATGCAATAAATAATCCAAAACAACCCTTTAAAAGCATTCAATAATCATACTTTACCATTCCCAGGAGTTTTAGTTCTTCGAGTTTTTGAGCTTTGGGGGTCTGGCAAGTCTGACAATCTGGACTAAAGGGAGAACTAAGGCCTTTCATAATTTGGCCCACCAATCCATCCAAGGCCCAAGGTTCCAGTATGAAATATTCTATCACTAAAATAACATAGGAAGTCACGAAGAACTTCTTGGTGGTTTGCACCTCACACAACTTCTCATGGATATTGTCAAAGATTAACTGTGTCCAGTCAAAGAAGCTTTCTCCGTTCAAGATAGTTGCAATGTAAGTGTACATCCAGGGGGAGTAATGCCTAGATTCTTCCTCGCCAAATGCTCTACTGAGTATTGTGATGAGGTCTGCAATAGCATCCTTGAAATCTGATTTGTCAATTTTGTCTGATACCTTGGTAACATGTTTCTTTTCTTCGTGCAACTACACCTTGTTCAGTTTTCCTTCATGATTCTGCACAGTCCTCCCATATTCCTCCAAACTCTAACTTTCCTTGGTTTGGAGTATGGTGTCAAACTGTGGGAGATCAAAGGTTTGAGCCACCATCCGGAGACTCGAGAGAGGTCTACTATAACATTGTCCTATTTGTACACACATTGTCTTGTTATCTCATTGAAGTGTTGGGCAATTGTCAATATCAATTCCAAGCTTTGAACTGCTTGAGGGAAAGTTGTGGCATGAGATAGCCCAGAACTAGCTATCTTCTTGTACTTGTTGGTGGTATTTGGATTGAAAACATCGTTATGCATTGCTTCCAGGTCAATGTGTCCTGCTTCTGTATCCATTTCCCATTGTACTTCATTGTCATACTTTGATAGGGTCTCCATACCTTCGTACATGTACTTTGTTGGATTGGTGCCTTCTCTAGCTTCAAAGCAGCTTTGCCTTTCTTCAGGCTTGTTTCTGGGATTTCAGCTTCTGTTTGAGACATTGAAACAGCTGCATGATCAAAGGATGGAATTTATATTCCAAAACGACCCTTCACAATCATTCAACTAATCATACTTTACCGTTCCCAGAAGTTTTAGTTCTTCAAATTTTTGAGCTTTGGGGGTCTGGCAAGTCTGACAATCAGAACTCCGGTACAACTAAGGCTTTCATAATTTGGCCCACTAATAAATGCAAGGCCCAAGGTTCTGGTATGAATATTTCTATTGCTATGAGACTTTGGACTTCAGATCTTCGAGAGTTTGGAGACCTGCTCTCTTAACTTATTTATCGCCCCTTAATTCCTTTGACCCCTGCAGTCCCAAAGTACGTGATACCCCAATTTTTCTAAGTGTTTGGATTTTGTAAAGATGAGTACGAGGATTTAAGATCCAGAGTCTCTTGGTATTGAAGGGAAAAGTCTAATGAATCCTCTAAGGCCCAAAGTCTCAAAGCAAGGGCATTTAAACCTATCAACACTTAGACAATATGAAATATGACTTGAATGCTCAAAGCATGGGATTATTAGGGCTTACCAAGGCCGAGGTTTTGAAACAAGGCTGAAATTAAGTTTAAAGGTGGATCTTATGGTGAGGTTCCAAATCAGGGCATGATCAAAACCTTATTCAACTTGAAATATAAAACATGGATCGAAGGAAATGAGAGATATGAGAGTTCAGAACTGTACTAGTCGAGTCCAAGCTCAAATTTAGGGCACGATATTGGAAATGAAGTCTGAGGGTTTTTAATTCCACAAGGGGAACTCAGTTTATTTCTACTCTAATGTTCAAAAGGGAAAAACCCTATGCTAGCCTAAAAGCCTTAAAATAAACCCTAAGAAATGAATGAAAAAAGAACAAAAAGGAAAACGGGAACAAAATGCAACACAAAACCGCAAAGAGAGTAGAGAAAACCAATCTCTACAATGAAAGGACAACAGGACATAATGGGAAGAATGCACCAAGCACACGAGAACACACAAAATGTGAAAACAATCCAAATGCACAATCTACTCACAAAATCTGCAAACTCTTGGTCACCAAAGTACTTAAATTGCCTTATGGTTCACATGACCTCTTTAGAATGCAATGTTTGTTAAAATGGACTCACAATCTCACAATCTGCTTAAATAGCGACTTTTCATAAAGGAAGGTTGTCACTAATGCGGTTGTGGTAAGTAGTGTTCATGTTTTCGTGGTGTGTGAAGTTCTAGTGCACAAACAAACAAAGGGGTGGGGGCAGGAGACCAGATCGAACAAGAACTTAAGGTTGAAAGCCTGAAATTCCTTCAAGCTCCAAAGTCCCTAAAACAACATAAAAACCAACAACAAGAACAGGGACCCAAGTAGGGAACCTTGGAACTGGTGTTTGAAGTTCTAGTGTGCAAACAAACAAAGGGACGGGGACCGGAGACCAGACCGAACAAGAACTTAAGGTTGAAAGCCTGAAATTCCTTCAAGGTCCACAGTCCCTAAAAGCACATAACAACAAACAACGAGAACGGGGACCCAAGGAGGGAAACTCGGAACCAAATTCAAAGGTTCCTCTGGTGCCCAAAGTCCCGAAGATGCCCACAAACCAAACAAAGGAAAAAGAACAGCGATAATCAGGAAGCAGGATCCAAAGGAAACTTAGGACAAAGTCCTGTTGATGTGAGTTTTATTCCTCTACAACATGCAGAATCAAACACTCAATGCTTCAAGGTGAAACACCAAATACTCAATCGTCTCTTGAATATGGCCACTTCTCATGCTAAGCTTGCAAAGTAAGATCATGAAATGACTTCAAGGTTCTTTCTATCGTGGATAATCGCTCAGTTGAAATGACGTGATTTGTTAGTAATCACTTAGCGGGGCTTATGATGTTCATTCAATGGATATCAACTGCTTGCTGCCTTCACTTCTAAAGATTTAGCTCCACAATGGGCAATGAAAATATAGTTTTTGATTTCAAACTTTACCACTTCAACTCAAACTTAAACTTATTCTAACTCGGGATGAAAGGAATCGCAGATGAACTAGGACTCTACTAGATGCAATCTTGTCAGCAACTCCACCCATCTAGTGCAAGCTTCTAAGGAATACTCAAAGAGTTTTCAAATCAATATCTCCTCTTCAATCCCATCAAATGGATACAAACTAATGATTGAATATCAATTGTAGTAAAGTGCTTTCAATCATTGGCTAACCACACAAGGAAAACTTACAATCAGCAAGAGGCTAGTGGCCCAGATTTGTCGAGTCAATCAAGTAAACATCCACAATTACTTTCAATCAACTAACTACTTTAACATGAAAAGAAATCTACTCCAAGTGAAAGATTGAGGAAAACATGCAACACTTCAAAGCAAAATTAAGTAATCCACCATGAAGACCAACAATAAATCATCAATCACTTTGATAGTATTATGGCAACAATTTGATCAAGTCTCTCCCTTAGCTAGCCTACTTCTACTTTTAGCTCTCTACTAGCTCTCTAGCTTCTAACTCTCTACTCTAATGAGTTACAAATGAGAAGGCCTTGGCCTTTTATAGTTGTTCCATTACAATGAAGGGCCAAGATCAATCCAAGATCAAGGGCCAAGATTAATTCCCACAAACCCTAATTAGGGTTGCCATAATATCAACCAATTACATGAAGGCACCACCCAGTGGGCCAATAAGAAAATTACAAAGCTTTTGATAGCCAATGAGAAAATTGGACACTTGGCATGATTTGATTGACTGTGCTTGAAATTGAAATTTTATGATTGGAGAAGAAAACTAGGTGCCACTTCATCATCTTTATCTTGTAGACTTGAACAATCCTTTGATGAAGAGAAAATATCTCTTGATATTCAACATTTCTAACTTTGATTAACTCTTCCAAAAATATCAACTCCTTGTGAATGGTTGTGATGGCTCATTCCCAAATTGCTTCATCTTTCGAATCTTCTCCATCTTCTGAGATTTTTCTCATGGCTTGACTTGAACTTGCACCTGTTGAACTTGTAAACTTGTCTTGAATTTGATTACACTTGTGATCATGATCCTCATCTTGGATTCTTCCTTGATCCCAACTTGGATTATCTCTGGATGACTTTGATGTTGAATCTTCTTCTCATATGAAAATCTTCAATCATTCTTCCTATAGCTTCAATGCCTCAACCACCACCTTGTCTTCTAGCCTTTCTTCCTCGCATCCACTTGCCTTCTCTCCAATTTACCTTGCAAAACGAGAAAGGAATTGCATTATGTTTATGAAAGGTTAATCAAACATGAAATAAATCTCGCGAACTCATGAAATGAAAACACAAGTATTAAGCAAGAAAGGAATTTCTCTAACTCAATATCAAATTTTGCATGAGTTTACTTGGAATCCGAAAAATAAATATGCTCTTTAATGGAGATGATGCCCAGATTTCGTCCTTACTACCACCCTTCAAATGTTGACCTGTCCATTTCTTGAATCACCTCAGCACCTTAAAATAGATTGCAGCCCAATTAAGAAACAAATTCGCTGCTAATTGAAAGCAACTTTTGCTGTCAACCAATGGTAATTCGATGCCTTGTTTGGAGATAAATCGCTTTGGTTGCAGAGATATTTATTTCGCTCAGAATTGGTGTGTAGATAACTTGGAATGCCTCTATATATAGGCGATTGAAGAGGCACAATTCCAATTGGGCCAACCTTGGTTGATTTGGCCAATAAAAATTAATTTATTTAATTGTTTTTTTGGGCCATGTAGGCCGACTTACTAAGGGGAATAAAATATTTTTATTTTGAGACCTCGATTCCCTTCTAAAGGACCGTTGTGGATATATGCCCCAGCTGAGTCTAATGGAGGGCGGAAATCTGATATCGAAGAGGATAAAGTCCTTGTGGGAGGGCAGATTCCGCCCTCCCTTGAGGATAATAATTTTTTCATCAAACTTGCCTATCACTCCCATAATTTGATTCTTTATTACTACCACCTTTAGTCATTCCTCAAACATCCATCGATTTATGCATTAAGGGAGGAGTCAAATTGATGTTTCCTCTTATCAAGGTGGAATCCGACTACAAGGGAGGATTATCGAATCCTCACATACCAATGAAACCCACTCATGAGAATGCATCTTCATTGTAAAGTCTTAAAATTGATTGTCCCCCTTTCTCATCATCGTTTGTCTTTCTTATCCATGTTGGGCGATCAAGATTGGCCATTTATTCTCCAAATACAAGGCTAAGTTTGAATGTGAGATAAGTCTTAGCTTCATTTGCTGGGCAGAAATATAGCATATAGAAGGATAAAATCCTCATGGGAGGGCGGAATCCGCCCTCCCTTGAGGAATCTTCCTTTGGCATTCATAAATACTTCGTCCTCCTTTCAATCGGATCGCCTCCTTGTAAAACTCAATCAGTTTCCATCGTCTTTTCTTCTACTTAGACTTCCAAAAAATTCTTCGACATAGCTATCACCATGGCGGAATTTGCAAGGGAGTGAGGATTTTGTTTGTAGTGCTGGGCGGAATTCCCATGTTGCTAAGGATTTTACAAGGGACTGGGAGGAATTTTGACCCATATCGCTGCCACCATGCCCCCTCAACCTCAACCTGCATCACGTCACTGTTAAAAGTTAAATGGTTTGAACTTAGAGGGCAGAGATTTCATGATGGGGAAGACAAATTCCTGGGTAGAGGGCGGATTCCGCCCCTACCCAAGGAATTTCATATGTTTTGCTTCACTAGATTCTACTCTTCCTCCCCAATTCGAACATCAACATCAAAACTTCACCCCCCAATTCCTTGACTCCCATCATTTTCTTATAAAAAGGTGAACTATAAGATTCCTAGAGGGCGGAAATTAGGCACGTACCAAGATAATGAATCCTGGGAAGCAAGCATATTTTGCCATGCCTCCAAGATTATGCCTTGTGCTCTTGATGCTAGCCTACTTAGCCATTCTACCTCACTTCGACCCTCTAACTCAAGTGCAGATTTGAAAGGTGATTGCCTGTTGACTTACATCCTCATGCCAAAAGTGCAAGAACTCATGCTCACCCACCCCAAAGATCCAACTTCCAAACTTAGTTAAATTTTGCAGATTTCCCAAGTTTTAACCCAAGAAGGCCCTTTGCATTTCAAACCACTACCTAACCTACTCTACTATCTAGACCTACCAGCGAAAAGAGGGGTCCCCATTTGCAATGGGGCGATGGTGTGAAAACCTCACAACAAGTCCTAAAGTTCCTTTGGGGTCCAAACTCCCAAAGAGAAACCAAAAGAAAAAAAAAAAAAGGCAAGCCAAGGAAGACAAAATAAAAATAAACAAACAAAATGGGAGAAAAGACAAGGAAAAGAAAGGGAGGACCCTATTTTGTCAAGAAAAATGTAGGGGTGTGTATGCAGGACATAATAAAAGGGACTCCTCTAGGAAAAATGCTCTGCGCATTTTAGAACACCAAGACCAATTAGAATCTACCTCTTTGAACTAGTCTCATTTAGGGTTGTTTTTAAACAAGCATATCTAGATCAATAATGGATAACTAAGTGTTGCCTAAGAATTTCCCTCGCGTTCAAATACCCTAGAAAGTATCCTTTCTTATAGGTTAGAGTGCTCTTATAGTTAGCTATGTCCAACATTATGGTTATTTTTCTTACACTTGATCATTTTCACCAAGTCATCAGGTTTCAACCTTGGTTAGGAACCCGTGTCAAGTTCTGATGTGTCAATCCATACTAGCCATGAATCCCACAACCTTTCCTTCTAACTCATTTTTAAGTTATCTCTCCCAATCTTTTGTTTCAGAAGTCCTTTTAAACTCCAGTATCGTATTTCAAACTATGTCTAATTAAGTGTTAAGTCCTTAAAGTTAGTTTCAAGTCCTTTGTCAGAGCCTGACATCCAAACACAAACTTATTCTTTGCCCTTGGCAAAGTCTCCTTTGAACATGTCTTTTAGTCTTGTGTGTTTGTTCTTGAAAGACTGTCAGAGTCCAATGAGTTATCCTAACTTAAATGAGGCTTGACAAGTCTTTATCAATAATCGTTGCAAGAAATGGAATAACACAAGGAGTATTAATGGTATTGTTGAGCTACGAATTTTCAAAACCATGTCGGAGTCCGACATTCTTTCTAAAATATTAGAACTAATAAAGAAGGCAAGTTTGGAGGGAAAGTAAAGAAGACATCGTTGTTAGAGATAAGCACAAGTACAATCTAGTTTTGAAACTAAGGTCAAATTCCTATAGGCAAATTCACACTTACCAAAGGCAAGTTGATGGAATACCCAAGTATTGTATATTAATTGCAGAGGGCCAAAGCGTATGAGAATTAATTGTAGATAGTGATGGGTTGTATATTTCCTTAATTGCTCAATAACGGAAGATATTACCTAAGAAGATTAAGCTGGTGTTCGAAGCAGAGCCCTAAGCTGAGTAGTTGTAGTTGTTTGAACTAACAGACACTGCCATCACTACAAAGAGAAGTGTTATAAATCTTCTGTAAAGTCATCTATGAAGGAGTTAGGGTTTATTTTTCAGGGGAATTAATTGAAAGTGACAAAAGATTTCTGTCAAATTTTAGCAGAATTAAGAGTAGTCTAAGATAAAGTTTAAGTATTTGGGCTACAAACACTTGAATGGTTTAGAAAGTACCATGTCGGAGTTTGGGATTACTTGGCTAGGTTATATTGATTAGGACGAATTTTGGGAAAGGGTCAAGAGCCCTATCTAACACCTGCTAATGTTTTGAACCAGAATATAAGAACACAATATGCAAAAATACAATAACAGGAGACAAATATTTATCCTGGGAAAACCCTCCTACTCGAGGGAAAAACCCAGCCACACCCAAAGTATATCCTTTATTGAATGATCAAGCTGGATACAAAGCTTCACAAACTTAATTCAACACACTGCAAGCCTTATGAATTTTACATACATACAATACACAATATAAGAGTGATCGGCACACAAAATGATCACACCCAGATCATAAACAAAATGAAGCCTGAAGCAGATACAAAAGAGCACTTGAGATAGACATGATGATGTCTCACAAAGATCGTTGTTCCAGATACAATACCATCTCATAGACTTACGCCTATATCTAAACCAAAAATAACTTTGCAATCTCGTTGCATCAATAATTACTTTTGCAATACCGTCGCACCAAAAAAAAATATTTCTGCAATTTCGTCACTTAAACAACATCATAACATTTATCACACGCAAAACATTCAAAAACGAACTTGACTTGAGCGTTCCGTTTTTGCAAACGTGGGAATCTCAATCGTCTTTTACATGCAATAACACTAGCACTTTAATCTCTATAAAGATGGACAGTGGTAGTTACAAATGATCGTCTCTTCATCTTCAAACCATCCAAGTCAACAATTTTGTGGACCTCTGTAATGAAGAAATGGACACAGAGGCAAATAACAATAATACAACTGAGTTGTTACAACTCTAAGATAACCGAACCAATAAGAAATATAGACTTCCACGACGAAGAGAGGAACACGGGGAGAGTGTGTTGTCAACGACAACTAGATGATCACAATCATTAAGGCAAAGTAAGGTCCATACAAATAATAATAAAACCAACAACCAAACCTTGGCAGCTAGACATGATATCTCCTGCCACTACAAAAACATTAACACTCCCTCTTAGAAAAGGAGATATCATTTGCAAATTTCATGTCATGGAGTCTCTCAACATGACAATCACAATGGCTACACCCATATGTGTCAACAAACTTTATCACAAATTTTCTCAATAAAACATTGTTATCTCAGCATAACAATATTCACCATAGCTACTCCTAGAGGGTGAAATAAAGAAACAGCAAGTAAAGTCATGGAGTCACACACATGACTTCTACCATGGCTACTCCCAAAGGGTGGATCCACCATAGCTATTCCCAGAGGGTGGAACAAGGGCTTTCACCTCAAACTTCTCCCAAAGAAGAATGCATTACCACCTTGCCTACTCGCAAAGGGTGGTACAAGGGATTTCACCTCGAACTTCTCTCACAGAGAACTCATTATCAAGGGATTGCACCTCGAAATTCTCTCACAAAGAACTCGTTAATAAGGGATGGCACCTCGAACTTCTCTCACAAAGAACTCATTAACAAGGGATTGCACCTTGAACTTCTCCCTTGCGGAGAATAACTCATTAACAAGTCTTCATGATGATAAGGCTCTCTCTGAGACAGACTCCCTCTAAATCTGATATCAACCTTTTGACCTCCTCGTCCAAGGTTGTTTGTGATGAATAGACAAACTCCCTCTGAATGGAGACTCCCTCTCATCTGGGGCAGCATACTGCATTGATTATCATAACAGAATAGATTTGAATACTAAGACACCCTCTCAGTCGAGACTCCCTCTCAACAAGGATAGCATACTCAAGCTTTGATAATCACAATACCAAGAAATTGACTCCAATATTTGTCCAACAATGAGCTGTAGCAATCACACTGCTACACGAGCTTGTTGATCCTCTGCAAAAGGTCTTGGCACTCTTCCTTTGTCACACAAGCTTCCTCTGAATCTCATATCCTCCTCTTAGAATAAACTGACCACAAGATAATATGAATAGGTACTTCTTCAAGAGCCACCAACTCAGCTCAAGCTGCAATCTCTCATCATTTTGTGCTCTTCAATCCATCCTGCAAGCATTTTAGAGAGATTAGTAAAAGAATCAAACAAACTAATCCTATAAGCATACATGATTCACTACTCTCAATGTTATTGCATGAATTTGTTGATGTCAGTTTTGTACCACTACATAACATATAGCAATTGAATACTTGATATAGCATACCAAACACTCAACCCTCTCTTGAAAAGTAAATACTCATGCAGAACATGAGAAAACTCCAAGGTTCCTTACACCTGTGGATACTAACTTAGTTATATTAATGTGATTTGCTAGTAATCACTTAGGCAGGCTTACGTTGTTCATTCAAAGATAACTTGGTGGTACTTCGCTTGCTTGACTTGTTCTTTTCTCCTTGATCACTTTCACTTTCAACTACTCCTACTACTAACTGCTTACTGATCTACTACTACTCCTATGAATGAAGAAATTAGCAAATGGACAGGGATCCAACCAAATGAAAGCTTGCCTGCGGCACTACCTCCATTGGTGCAATGATTCAAAGGGATACTCTTAGAATTTTCACACTAACACCAATCTTCCAACCCAACTTGAAGTACAAGCGGAAAGATGAAATGCAAGTAGAACTTGGGAGCGATTGGACTAGATTACCACACAAGGCTTCCTAACAAGCCACTAGGATGCTAGTGGCCTAGTATATAGATCCCTATCAAACATTCACTAACATCACCATACAACTAACCATCTACTTCTATTCTAACAACATGAAATGAAATCCTACTTTAATTTGAGAGATGAGAAGAACCATGCAATACACCAAAATGATCATATATATCCACCATGCAAACCACAACAATGAATAGAGAACAATTTTGATAGTATTTTGGCAACAATTCTCCAACATAACTCCTTTTACAAATGAGAACAAATGGCCTTATATAGAGGCTCAAAATTACAATGAGTGGCCAAGATTAAAGGGCAAAATCAAGGGCCAAGATTAAACCTTACAAACTTTAATTAGGGTTACCATCTTTCGACCAATTACATGAGGGCACCAACTTTGTGGGCCAATGAGAAAATTACAATAATCTGTCAACCAATGAGAACATAGGACACTTGGCATGATTTGATTGCATGCACATGAAATTGCCACCTCATCAACTTTATCTTATAAATTTATTTAATCCTTGAGATGAGGTGAAGCTTTGGATGCTTGAGCTCGTCCTTAGAAACTTTCTCATCACCACTTGAACTTGCTTGTACCTGATGTCCTGACCTTGAAAGGGTGAGGTCTTTATGCACTTGGGGTAATCTTGCCTTGGCCTCGGTGGCTTGCCTGGATGTGAACCTTCTTACAATTTGAGAGCCTTGTTCTTGGCCACCACCTTGAAATCAAACTTGACCTCTTTCAACCTTTCGTCTCGCCTTCCTCCTTCATTATCCCTACCTTCCTTTAACCTTCCTGGTCTTCTCTAACCTTCCTACTCGATTTTGGTTTGCATGCACACCCCCTCTGCTTCAATTCTCTTGGGTTCAGGGGGCACCAAACTAGCTTGCACGAATAGCCAAGCCTTGCCTAGCCTCAAATATCTTCAAATCTCTTCCAATCTGCAATGAAACCTGCCTCCTTACTAATGTTTTCCTCTTTGGCTAACCCTTGAATGTCCCCAACTGTTTGGACTGCCACAACCTCGCCTCTTGGCATAAGTATCTATCTCAACCATAGTGGTGCAGTGCATCTCCCCAAAATTGGATTTGGTTCGACTAGCAAAGCATCACTAATAGTCTTCCATTCAAATAGAAGAGGTAGGACCCCATGTAGAATTGCTTCCGATTTTGCACTATCCTAAGTTGCAACTCTAAATTCATGCTAATGATCCTAGCCCAATCAAACTTTCTTTACCATTCTCAATTCCTTCAATAAAATAATACATCCAAGGATCAAACTGTGTACCTTGAGCAGAGCCCATGACTCGGTTGAGAAGCACAATGAGGTCGCCATACTCTGATTTGAAATCTGACCTGGTGAGCCTTGATGACTTGGTGACTCCCTTCTTTCCTTCGTGCAACCAATTCTGCTTTAGTAGAGCAAGGTAGGCATCTTGATTGTCTTGAAAGAACCTGGCCGCTTGATCCGTCAACATTACTATCATGCCCTTTTGCTGGGGTATATTGAACACTTCCTCTACCACTTGCCCGGTGATGTTAGCCAACACCCTCAAGCATGAAGATCCTCCTCTACACCAACAAA
Organism: Chamaecyparis obtusa; assembly: GCA_027943335.1. Lineage (NCBI taxonomy): Eukaryota > Viridiplantae > Streptophyta > Pinopsida > Cupressales > Cupressaceae > Chamaecyparis > Chamaecyparis obtusa. The sequence goes on along the minus strand of BSBK01006116.1, from coordinate 162,909 downwards.
TTCTCCTCCAAAGAAGAAGACAACACCAAAAATGCACTCCTTGCAAAAGAAGAAAATCACCCCTTGCTAAATGCACCCCTTGCAAAATTTCGCTCTTTTGCTGCTCCAAGAGCTCCTCCTTGGCTGCCAAGAGACAAGTGAGAAATGAATGAGAAAATGAGGAGACACACCCTCATTTTATACTAAATTTTTGCCTCTTCAAATTGGGCCGACCTGCATTGGAGGGAAAATAAAATTAATTAAATTATCAAACATATAACCCAAATTAAATGCATTAAATCACATAGCCTTGGGTATTTAATTTTAATTTAAAATTGGGCCAGCCTATTGCAAAAACAAAAATCTGTGCAATAGCATGTTAATTTTCTTTTTTAAAATGAAATTGGGCCACTCCAAAAAATGATCCATATGGGGCCCCTAAATATTGAAATTAACCAAGCCATGGCCCCCAAAAAATTAAATTAATTTAAGAAATGGGCAGATTTTAATTAAGAGAGCCACTTGCATTGAATTGTGCAAAATTATGGGTTTAAATTAGCCAAATCCGAAATTATCATAAGCCCTAAAATTGAAATTTTGAAAAAAAGTTATTTAGGCCTTTAATATAGCTTTAAACCTTTCCCATTGTGGACCCAATAACTTACCTTGAATTTCACACCTCTTAGGCCTTAAAATACATTGAATTTAACACACAAAGGGGCTCAAATTAAATTTCTAAATTACAAACACTCAGCCCAAAAATATGATTTTATTTATTTTAAAATTGCCAAATTAATGCATAAAAATCGCAAGTGCTGCTGGAATTGATGGCTGCCTTGGGAGATGAAAATTTATGTTTGTTGTGCCCAATACCAAGCAAAAATAAAAAATGGGAAGGGGCTGCCAGCTGTAGTTTTTTTCATTTTATAAATTTAGAATTTTTCCCAAGAAAAATTGATTTTAGCCCATTAAATCATAACAACACCATCCCAAAATCAAAATCTGTCAGCCAATTAAAATTCAAATAAATTTCAATTCCATTTCCAACTTTCATTTACTCTTTTTCCCCATTTAAAATTTCGAAAATCCCACTTGGCAATTTAAATTTTATTATTTTGCAATCCAAAAATTATTTAGCAATTAATTTCCATTTGGCAATTAATTTCAAATTTGGCCATTTAATTTTTTCATTTAATCTCCATTTTCACCACCCAAAAATTTACAAGGTTTCCCCAAAAATATCCAAATGCACAATTAAATTTTGGAAAATGTTCAAGTTATGTAATTATATCAATTTTCCAAAATTCATCCAAGTCTAAAAAATATTGCAAATTTATCATCTCAAAACCTCAGGGTTACTCCAAAACTCGCTAAGGCATCCGAATACCCGGATCTAGGAAAATTACCAAGGCCTGCTCAAAAATTGGGGGTCTCCAAATTCTTTGGGGCGATGGTGTGAAAACCTCACAACAAAATTATATATATATAATTCATAAACTCGTTATCAAAGATGCAATCATAAAATACTTATCTCTTCATAATTAAATCTTCCTCACAATACGCCAATAGATCTTTCACCTTCACAGAGTTATAGTGTAGGCAAAGAATGCAAATTCGAACCCCAGCATAGAATATTGCATGAGAAGCCTCAATAGCTGAGATTGAAACACCCGCAGCAAATCATCGAACAGCGTATCCATTTGACATCATGATCCTTCTAGAATCCAAATGGCCTATTCTGGTTCGGATCATTTCCTTAAACTTGGCTCTGATACCATATTAATGTTTTGAACCAGAATATAAGAACACAATATGCAAAAATACAATAACAGAAGACACAAATATTTATCCTGGGAAAACCCTCCTACTCGAGGGAAAAACCCAGCCACACCCAAAGTATATCCTTTATTCAAAGATCAAGCTGGATACAAAGCTTCACAAGCTTAATTCGACACATTGCAAGCCTTATGAATTTCACATAAATACAATATATAATATAAGAGTGATTGGCACACAAAATGATCACACCCAGATCATAAACAAAATGAAGTTTGAAGTAGATACAAAATATCACTTGAGATAGACACAATGATGTCTCACGGAGATCGTTGTTCTAGATACAATATCGTCTCATAGACTTACGCTTATATCCAAACCAAAAATAAATTTGCAGTCCCTTTGCATCAATAATTACTTCTGCAATACCGTCGCACCAAAAAAACATATTTCTACAATTCTGTCACTTAGCAAAACAGCATCATAACATTTATCACACGCAAAACATTCAAAAACGAACTTGACTTGATCGTTCCTTCTTTGCAAACGTGGGAATCTCAATCGTCTTTTACATGCAATAACACTAGCACTTTAATCTCTATAAAGATGGACGGTGGCAATTACAAATGATTGTTGTTTCATCTTCAAACCATCCAAGTCAACAATTACGTGGACCTCCATAATGAAGAAATGGACATAGAGGCAAATAACAATAATACAACTAAGTCGTTCCAACTCTAAGATAACCGAACCAATAAGAAATATAGACTTCTGCAATGAAGAGAGGAACACGGGGGAGTGTGTGTTGTCGACAACAACTAGATGATCATGATCATGAAGGCAAAGTAAGGTCCATAAAAATAATAATAAAACCAACAGCCAAACCTTAGCAGGTAGACATGATATCTCTTGTCCCTACAAAAACATTAAGAGCACCAAATCGCTCAAAGGTTAGTGGAAAGTGGATTATTGGAAGCAATTGAATTCCCAATGGCTATCCAATGTATGGAATTAATCATGGAATGCATACAAAGGTATGACCCAAATACTCGGCAAATAATGTAATGTCCCGACTGTGTCTGAGACCCCTGTGTTGCTATATTTGGTGCCTCGGAGAGCTAGAACAAAGACCGTATGGTAGAATTAGATGGTTATGTGCCCGGTGTACGGCTGATTAGATCCGTACGGTAGTGTAGAAGTCTGTACGGTTTTAGTGATATCTGTATAGTTGTAATTGAGGTCAGTACAGAGGCTGGGTGGATGCACAGTGAAATGTCTTTGACAGTATGACTTGGAGCGTACGGTGAGGGAAAGATGCCCCGCGGAATAGAGGATATCGTACGGTGATGGAGAGCTTTGTACAGATGGAAGTATGTTTGTACGGTGATAAGTACAGACCGTACGATGGACTCAATGACCTTCGTGCGTCAACAGCTTCGCATGTACGGTGATGTAAATGCCAAAGAATCAATAAGGATAGCACAAAATGGACACCAAATAGAGAGCCGCCAAAACACCAGCGACGCCAGAAGTAATTCAGACTCAACAATAATAGTGCTACAGACACTAGAGCAATGAATGCCAAGTACCCACGATACCACAAGTTGTATTAATGCCAAAGATGCAAATAGATTTCGCAGATGTATACAAAGATGGTGTTTCAGATTTGCCAGATATGAAACAAACAAAGCACAACAAATTTGGCGCACAGTGAAATATCGGAGTGATATTTCCAACAGCAGACTAGGGTGGTTGTGAACCACCGAAACTACAACAAACCAAATAGGGAGGATCTTTCACCTCCGAAATGGCGAACAACAAAACTCCAACTGGGATTCGCAATACAAATAAAATATTCCAAATCGCATACCAAAAACTACCTACATGCCGGTCATAAATACCCCCTCGGAGAAACTCCTGAGGGTTTACAAAAGAACGCCGACAGGGCAAACACCTACGGACAATAATAATAAAAATGGGCCCTTTTATTAATCAATTAAACGTCCTTAATAATATCTTTTCAATTGGGACCAATTAATTAATTTAATTAATTTATTCTCTATCAATTTGGGGACATTACAAATAAAGGCAGGGGATGATAAAATTCTACTAACCCTTGATCAAGCCACAATTCATACTTGTCTTTGCCTACCAAATCAAGAGGTTTATTCACATTGGGACCCTACTCTATTACAGTGTGAATTCGGTATGAAAAAGGCTTAATACATAGGCATTATAGCTAAAGAATGGTTTGTTGTGCCAAGGAAAGGGCGGGCTCAACTCCCTAAGACAATTCAGGTCTTACTTGATGGGAGAAATAGTGGACATCACTGTGTTACTGCACAAACTCCATGGAGATGACAACGCTTTCACTCTACATGAATGGACACTCTTCTTTGTGCAAGTTATAAGAGCAGGAAATCAGCATTTGGATCGGGCAAGATTGATTAGTGATAGATTACATGACATAATTTCTTGTTTCACTCTCATAAAATCTATCTAAATATCATCTTATTTGATATATGCCCAAGCTTGCTCAAGATATTGGCCTAGACTCCGTCATGTGGAGGAATTTGATGTTGACATTTAAATTTTTTATTTCTATCTTGAGCTCCAATTACAAAAGAGCTATGCCAACTTTAGGAGAGTGAACAATGTGTTCACGATGCAGCTCACTAGGGAGTTACAAGGGGATTTAAGGCAAAGGTTGTCTCCCAAGGTAATTGGGCTAGTAACCATTTATGGTAGTTATTTTATTCAATTTCCCCAATTCACCAACTTTAGTGTAGGAGGCTAGGATGGTTTTCCTGAGAAATTACCAAAATATGTAGAAGATAAATTTGTCTTAATTGAGGAGAAAAATCAGCATTCAATTTCCAATTGAGCTGGGATATTATAAGTGCAAAGGCCAGTCAAAAGCATTGAATATTGTGAAGGACATGACCAAATATACTTTTTCCACCTTTGATGAACTCAAATTACACTTTGTTAGCATGAATTTTGTTTGAAACAATTTGCAACTAGGCCCAACTTATCATCAAAGGCTGTATTCAGAGGATTTTGGGGTAGATTGTACTGATGATTATGAGGTCCACAAAAGGGACTAGATGAGGTTAAGCCTCAAGCAAATAATTGATTTCCAGTTAGGATGGGATGTTGGTGGAATTGATGATTATGAGGTTGATCTAGTCAACCCCATGTATGCTTCTGCTATTCAAACACATCCTTTAGCCCCTAATGATTGGAGTTTGTCCAAGATTGATAACCTCTCCACAAGGACTATGGAAGTATTAGAGAGAACCCAAATTTGGATAGCCAAAAAGAACGCTAGAGATTCAAAGGTTGATGCTTAGAAAACAAGAATGGAGAACTAAGTAACCCCAATACAACAAGCGTCACTCCCGTTGTTACTCCTGCCACCACTTCAGTCAAACAGACAACAGATCTAGTAGAAAGTGAGCAGTTGATAAAGATAAATCTCCTGAGAAGATCTATGGAGAAGGCTCAAAGCCTAATGTTGTGGAGAGTAAAAAAGATAAAGGGGAAGATGAACCTAAGAAGGATGTTTCTTCTTTCCCTTTTGATTTGCAAAAAGTCATACAAACTCCTCCAGTGAAAAGAGCTTTATTTTTCACACTTGATTCCATGAAAAATGCAATGCAAAATCTATCTTTTCCCTCATGGTTAGAGGCATCCCTATCTAAAAAGGAGGCAATAAGAATCCCCCAATGTGCCACTTGATGATGTTGTGCAACAACTTTTGCAATCCTCCCCTTCACCCAAAGCTAAGAAGCTTAAAACCACCTCCAAGATTGTAGAAGACAAAAAGTTGGATCACCTATTCTTAGAAGTTTCTTACCCTACTGTTCAAAAATATCTGAGCCAGGCTACTGCTGCTACTTTCAACATGACATGCATTGATATGGGCACTCCCAATAGCGATGTTGGTTTACATAATTTCAAGACCATGGCCACAAAGTTAATGGAAAGAACAAAAAGAGACAAGTGTGACAAGGCGGAGTTAAAAATGATGGTTAACTTGTTATCAGATTGTCTAAGGTCAGTCTTAGTCCCTATTCCACAAGCAACCAGTCCTTCAGAGGTAATTCTTTATCTCAAATCTGTGAAGAGCCTGTTTGGCTCTTTGCTGAAGATAATATTTCTCTCTGTATTGTTCACAATTTTTGTTTTTTGTTTTTGAAAATATTTGACTTGTTTTAAAATTTTCCAGAATTAAATAATAAATAATATTAAATAACAATTTATTCTAACTTCAGAACTTCACCAGAAATGATCAAATTCATCAATTTGCCAATTGTCAAACAACATTATAATAAACTAATGCAAATTGGCACCTTTATCAGAAAATGTGGCAAGCTGGAGATGATACTCAGCCACTGGAAAATGGTACACAGCCAACATGGAACTTTGCAATCTTCAAAAAATGACTTGCAACCTTCAGATTTTAAAACGCAGCCTCCTGTATTGAAACGCGGGCCTCTAGTGTTGATACGCAGGCCTCTAGAAAGGTATCGCAGGCCTTGAGGAAGGAAACGCAGGCCCTTAGCATGAAATGCAGGCCCTTTAGAAATTACGCAGCCCTCCAATTACAAGAAACGCAGCTTCGTGGGTATTATTTCACAGCCTATGGGAGATAAAACAGCCTCCCAAATGATTATGTGAGCCTCTTAAGAAATTGTACCAATATATGAATATCTCGGTATCAGTTGTAAATGCTCAATTCTTATCAAATTTGGTATACAACAGCACCAAATTTGCATCCACAGAATCAAAATTAAATTCTCAGAATTCAGATGCACAATTCACCACCAAGAACAGTGATTCAAAATGCAAAAAGAGAGAAATCAGTCCTCAAACCCTTGTTGAAACTTCTCCACACAAAAAACTTCCTAAAAAAACACAAGTCCAAGAATGAAATTCGATTTCTTCCCAATAGCTCTTAAAAAGCAAAAAAAAGAGTGTAGCTTCTCCAACACACTTTTCACTTAAGAGGCTTCTCACACACACCATTAAATTAAAACATAAAGGCATAGTTATTTATTAAGATTGACTTAATAAACAACTTAAATTATGAAGCCTCATTAAAACACTCAATAAATTCTCTTGCTGCTCAACAACTCTATGCTGCCTCCATTGCACTGCTAAAAATAGCAACTGCTCAAAATAGACTTACTAAAAATAGTAAGACTATCACAGAGGCCCTCAAATACCACTATCAGCTCACGAGGGTCGCAATGATGAACTGACCATGCCCAACTACAAGAACTTGCTAAAATGGGGACATTACAAAATCAGATGCCAATAAAGAATTGATATCTCAATGCAAATTGACAACCATTTTGGTTTAATGACTTGAAGTTGGATTACGAAGATTAAGCATGAAGGAGCCCCTTTTATTGATGGTAGGCACAAAGCGTATATTGAATTCATACCAACTAGAAAGAGCATCAATTCAGAGATTGAGGCTACTCATGCAGAGACAATAAAAGAGCAATAGATTTTGGACTTAGACCCTATTGTATTGAAAACACACATGCCCTATTGCAAATGGGGACCCCCACTTTTTTTTTGCTTTGGCAGTCAGTAGTTGTTTAGTTTTAGTCTTGGTGTCATAACATTTTCCATGTCTTGAAGGGCTGATAAGGTAGAGATATTGAGCAAGTCGGTTCTAGATGCAAGCCAAGGCCTTCTAGTAAATGAGGAGTTCTTTAATTGCAAGTCATTCCCCACATTTAGTTGAAGTTGATCTAGAATTGAGGTAAAGAGCTTGGGAAAGCATTCAAAATGGATTGGATATTGATGAAAGTACAAGCAAAACAAGGATGAACTTAGATTTCAACATGTTAACATTCCAACACTTATGCAAATGTTGAGCATCAACCTTAGTGGACGAGCCCAAGAGGGGCAAGATTTCCACCATTTCTTGGGGCAACTAGCCCAAGAGCACCTTGATTTCCACCCTAGAGTTGGGGCTCTCAAAACTTGGTGCTAGTATGAAATTTGGTATACAAGGAAATGAAAGTGACAAGGGATGAAGGTTGCCCAACAATTAGCACAATTTGGAGGTCAATTCAACAGACTTGCCCGGGCAGATGCTCATTTCCGCCCTGCATTTTGGGGTTATAAACTCTTCAAGTATGAACACGATGAAATCCCTTGAAGAGATGACTTGGGCAGGCAATTTAGTTTCTGTTGGAGGTATGTAAAGTGCTTAAATGTCATAATTACATTGCCCCCACTTTGGAAAATAGACAAATCTCAACAAGCAAATGCAAGAATCAAGGCAAATTTGAAAAAACAATCCACAATTTCAACTGGAAAGTCGAGTGCAAGTCAGAAAATCACAAATATTTATCAAACACCTTGCATTCTTTTGGAAGACAAAACTTGGGAGGAGCCCAAGCAAGGTCGGATTTCCAACCTCCTTAGGGCTCCAAGTCCAAGCAAGGTCAGATTTCTGACCTTGTTGGGGCTCCTAGCACAACAACTTGCTGAATTCCGCCCCGCATGAAAGGCATGCTCTTTGAAACACAAGGTGGTATATAGTTTCTCCAAGATGAAATCATAATGATGTATAACAAAATTTGAGTTCGCCATGGCCAAAATCAAAACAAGCTAAGGAAAGGGATGTGTTTCAAGCACTTAGAAAAAAATTGAAGTCAATTCAAGTGCATGAACCCAAGCAAGGGCTAAATTCCGCTCAAATTCTGGGGCAACTCACCCAAGCTATGCCTTAATTCTACCTAGAAGTTGGGGCTTCACCCAAGCAGGGCCAGATTTCAGCCCTTTTCCTGATTTCCGCCCAGCAACCTGACAGAATCCGCTCAGCATTTGGAGTGAAAGCAGAAAGTGTTTTAGCCAAACTCGACTTGTTGGCAAGAAAATCAGAAAAATGATAAAGCTTGAATTGTCATTGTGAAAATCAGAGGAGAAAATCAACCTTTACATTAGGGGTTTCAAACACTTTAGAATTTTTTTGGAAAGATGATTTTAATGTGGAGCCAAGAGAGGGCTAATCTCTGCTCAAATCTTGGGGCTTCGCCCAAGAAAACCCTGATTTCCGCCCAAATTGCCCAACACGACCCAGATTTCCACTCAAGTTTTGGGGCTTTAGCCCAAGTGATGCATGATTTCCACCCAGCTTCTTGGGTTCAATTTCGAGAACTTTCAAAATTCAATTAAAGCAAAAACAACAAACCTCAAATCAAGTCAGCCTTGTGAAGATCATTAGAATTGCAAATGAAGTTAGAATTAAAATCTGATCATCTTGCCTCTAAAGGGAAATCAAATTGTATAGACCAGGAAGGCCAAACAAGAAAGGAGTCAATCAATCGAAAGCCAATCTAATGCTAAGTCCAAGTCGGCCAAAGGGGAGCTAAACGAATTACAAATCCATTGAATTGCAAATGGATTGTTCCATTATCAGGTCGGCTATATAAATCACCATGCAAATCAAATAAATACAAATCTGGTCGGCCCCATGCAATAAGACATGCCTCTTGGGTGTGAAAGCCTATAAAGGAAGGATGAAAGACTTCATTTCAAATCAAATGCAATTCAGTTCATACCCCAGCGAATTTATCAAAAGAGCAAGGCAGACTTGGTAGGGAGCAAAAATCAGAGAAAGGGCTGAAAATCAGAACACAAAAATTTTGGGAAACTCAGAATTCCTTCAACATTTTGATTGGGTATGCTTTGAAATTAAATTTGCAATGATAAAATAAGGAAATCAAATGGTTTGCTGGGCACGTGTAGAGGGAAATTAAATAATTTGAATTTGGAAAATCAAGACTTAAATCAGAAGTAGAAATTATTCAATGCCGATTCATGAATTCACACAAATGCAACTTTAATATCAAGTTGAAATCATGTGATGCTTTATCATAAGAATATCTTAATTTTGTTCATATTTACCATTTAACAAACCTAACACAACTGTTTTCATGTTTTGCAAGGAGGTGAAGAAGGAGGGTGTTAAAAGAACAACCACTTCATGTGCAAGGAACATGTTCAAGGTCAGGAGGGAGTTGTTGCAACGTGGAGAAAAGAAGGGTATCACCACTTCAAGATGAAAGCAAGATGAAAGCAAAGGAAGAGTTGGGATTGCAAAGTTCAAATCACAACTACAAGAGGATTCCAATATCAACACATAGGAGATCCCATGCCAAAATGAAAGATGATTGCAAGATCAAGAACCAACATCAAATCTCAAGACCAAGGGCAGTTTCAAGTGACACGCAAAACAAAAAGAAAAGGTCTAAAGTTGGAAATCAAAATGAAGGAAATGCAAGTGCAACGACTTAAGTCAACAGGGCTTGAGGGACAAACCATGGCAACATCAAGGATACTTGGATGAGGAACATCAAGATGCAAATCAAGTTCAAAGTCATGAAGAAAGACCAAGGCCAAGATACCAAAGCAAGTACAATTCAAGAACATGTCAATGAGAAGATTTACAAGGTGAGAAGGATGGAAAAGTAGAGTTGAGACAAAGATTGCAAGATAAACATGTTGAGATGGCACCCACTCATCATTAACCAATCAGAGGATTATAATCTCACGTGTCCAGGATCATTCAATCAAGTTATTCCAAGTGTACATGTGGATTGCATCTAATGCTTTACAACAATGAATTTTCTCATTGGTCCATCCTTAAAATGGATATGTATTCAAAAGCAATGTCATTTTCTCATTGGCCCACAGATTGGTGCCTTCTGTCATTGAATAGCATTTAATGTTTGTAGCTGGTAGTTACATTAGGGTTGTGTTGGAACAATCTGGATCGTTGATCTCGGATCAATTTGAGCCATTCATTGTACTTGGAGCCTCTATATAAGGGCTGCTCAAACCATTTGTAAGGGAGACTAGAATAAATAGTTGTCAAAATTATTCCTAATGCATTGTTGTTTTCGTGGTGAAGTTTCCACATTTCTCACTTTAGTTTAATGTTGTTCAATTGAGTAGAAGTTAAAAGTAGTTTAAGTTGTTTAAGTTAAATAAATAATGAAAGATATTGTTGTTGATGAAACATGGTGAAACTTGTGTTCATACCTTTTGGTGCTTGTTGATTGCAAGTGACAATGTAAGATTATTACAGAGAATATTGGTAAAATATTGGATAGATTAATCTTGCTCATTTATAGTTTACAAAGACGATGTTTTTATTATGAAACAATCGTTGTTATTAGAAACATTCTAACAATGAAAGAATATCTACACTATTAGAAACATTCTAATATTTAAAAGATTTACAATATCAACCATTAAAATAATAATAAATAGAATATTAAGGAGATATTATTCTAATAAAGGTTGTTCTAAACCCCATTGCAAGCACTTCACGTCAATTACTTAATGTTCATTGATTTGCATAGTCTATTGTTTTGATGAGCATTAGTTTGAAAATCATACTCGGACCCTTAGAATATTGCACCCTCCTTAGCGTGTAGTTGATTTGGCAAAGCAAGGACTGGTTTAGTTTCCCCACAACTTCTTGCATTACTAGAGTTAGAAATAGAAGCAGCTTAGATCTCTAAACCTTCATCCCATTTGCACTTTATTTCAAATCGTCGTTAGAAGTAGTTGATGCACTCTAATTGCCATATCATTTACATCTAGAAAGTTGATAGATCCTCCACAAAAGGCTAACGTAAGTCCCCAAGTGATTATCAGCAAATCACATCATAAAAAATGAGTTGTGCCCAAAAGTTGCAAGTACGCAGTGTAAACCTTGGGGTTGTTTTACTTGATCATACAATCATTTACATTGTTTAGCATTTAGAGCTTCCTTGTTCAAGAGAGGATTGGATATTTCGTGTTTCATCTTGGAATACTTATTGTTTTATCCTGCATGTTGAGGTGGTCACAAAACTCACATCAACAGACCCCAATGTTTCCGCTGCAAAAATAATGATTGCAGATGTCAAGGATAACCAGTGCATTATATGAATTAAGAACCTCAAAAGGAAACACACTTTTCTACAACAAAAGATTGGAGAACAAGGAAAATTGTTAAAGGAGGCTAATGAGTTGATAGGAGATATGGTGCAAGAGTTTATGGACATCAATTGTCAAATCAAGAGGAGTGACAACTCTGGGGATGTCACAGAGGAGAAGTTAAAGGCTGAATTTGAGAATGTGATTGATACCTTGTCTGATCCTAAAGCCTTCAACGAAGAAACACGGAACAAATTAGCTCGGATTGATTCTTCTTTAACTTGATGTGCCAACCATGCCAAGACTTTCACTGTAATAAGTGATTCTATTATATCCAAGAGAGCCCTATGGGGGTTAAGGTCCAGAAGTGTCACTATCATGTGCAGACAGGAAATACAAACCATCATAAAGGCCTTGCAAGATTACAAGGACAAGCAAACACAACTGCCTCCAACTCAGCAAGTGGACACATTAACTCAACCATAGTGTCACCTCATTTTTATTTAATATTTTGTCCACGTCATGGACCTTTAAATGTCTTAAAAGACTCTTTATTTTCAATGTTTTAATTTTTATGTTTCATGTGATTCTTGAAAAGAAATGGCTTCAAAGACTTTGATAGTTACAAACTAAAAGGTTTAAATATGTAATTAGTGGACTGTGGAAGGGTCAGCATCTTTTATCCCCCCCATGCTTTGACATGTGAGTGAGACTCAATCAAATCTGAAGATCAAATAAATTTTTGTTGAGTTTTCTGAGTTTCTGTCTGTGAACAATTTGAATCGAATGTTACTTATGTATTGTTGTAAATCTTTGAGTTCATGCAAGCTGGATTTTATACTCTTTGACACACTGGCATCTGCATGAGTGATTTTCCATCTTCTCAAAAATTAAGTTAGTACCTTAATTTCATCAATTTCTCTGTCCATGCATTGGCGATCAATCTCTAAGTTGATGCTTAAGTTGGAATTATTCTTATGTGTTGGTAATAACCTGTGAGTTATAAATTGCAATCCTAAAAGTTATTATTGCTTTTAAGTTCCTCGTTTCGCATTTGTTGCATGGTGACTAGTTAATGTTAGCACCTTTACTACTTTCTAGTCAAAAGTATACCTGCACAGGTGATAACCTATGCGTTATAAATTGCAATCCTAAAAGTTATTATTGCTTTTAAGTTCCTTATTTTTGCATTGGTTGCATCGTGACAGGAAAATGTTAGCACCTTTACTACTTTCTAGTTAAAAGTATTACCCTCATATATATATATATATGTGTGTGTGTGTGTGTGTGTGTTTAAAAAAAGGAAAAGGTTTTGATACAAAGGGAGTTGTACCTTTCTAAAAATTTAAAGGGTAAACTACTTCACAGCTTATCCAACCGTTGATTGATAGGTTAGTCTTGTTTTTGGGCAAAAGAATCTTATTTTGTTAATTGTTAAAGAAAGACCAATATGTTAACCAATACCAAGGAACTCAAAGGTCATCTTTTAAACCTGTGCATGTGCTTGTGATTCATTTCCACCCATCAAGTGATATTGAAATCATGTAAAGATGTCAATATTCAAGCTACGTAGGTTAAGCTACCTTGTCTCTCGTGAAATGATATCCTGGGCATTTCTCTACCGCCAATTAGGTGTTTATAGCTCCAACAGAGTTACCTCTAATTCCTCCTGAGCATAGTTCTATTGTTTCTCGGGCGTCAATAGCCCCAGTAGAGACTACTTGGATCATGCCCCAAGATTGATTTGCTTTAGTTTATCTTTCAATCTTTCATCATAATTCGCATACTTGGATCTTTCCTATTTCAAGCAATCTTTTTCAAAATACCCTATCCATTTCAGTCATTTTAGGTAGTAAAACCTTGTTGGTGGATTAGGAACCATGGCGGATGATCTTGAGAGGTGTATGGTTATGGATTTTTCACTTGAGCATAAGCAATCTCATCCTAACAGCAAGACCTACTTTTGGTAGTCGTAATCTTTAAATTGTGCTAGGTTTTCAAAGACTAGTTCAAATCCCCGGATCACCATATTGCACCCATTTCTACCTCTTTACAATCAACTCTAAATGAATGTGGCTCAAACTATCAAAGACCAAAAATTACTCACCTTTTAGTCTTAACACGATGGGAACCCCAAGAGGAGGCACCGGAGACAAGAAGCACATCAAGGGAAATGAAAACATTAAGGAAAAAAAGAAAACAACAAGGGAAACAAAGCAACTAGACCACTATAATATAGAGGGTGGATCAAACATTCACAGGCATAAGTAATATTTGAGAAACTAACCATTAACAGGCAATGCAACAGGTTATCATGTTAGTGAGCTAAGCCAAAAATGTGTTTTCACCAAAAAAATCTCAGCAATCAAGTACGGCCAAAGCCATAATCTATCAATTTTTTATGATCACCTTTCTTCTCTTTAGCTTTGTCCCACAAAAGGACCAGGTTTGATATCCTAAAGGCTTTGATCTTGGCTCTTTCGTCCAACCAGTGTTTGACAACTACTTGGTGTTTAGCAAAATGTTGCAAAGATTGTCTCTCTATTCATCCAATTTTACGGTTCAACAAACGGACTTCTATGTTATTTTCTTGAATCTCAAGTTCCTTCATGAACTGAAGGATGGGAATTTACAGGTTAATAGGGAAGACAGGGTCCTAACCATATACAAGGTAATACGGAGATGTTCCTAGAGCGCCTTTAACTCGATTTTTGTCTGCCCATAAGGCATACTTTCGTTTATTATGCCAATCCGTAGGATTCCTCTCTAACAAAAGTTTAATAACCTCTAACAGATCCTTATTGGTGGATTCAGCAACCCTATTCTGTTGAGGGTGGTAATTTGATGAAAATTTTAAATTAGCCCTATGGTCGTAAGGCCATTGCATTAGTTGCAAAAAAATAAAAGCAAGACCATTATCCCAAACCTTGTTTCTATTTGTTCCTCAAGTAATTTGATCGCTACCTTCATGGTGTAGAATCTGAAAGCTTGAATCTTTGTCCACCATGTCGACGAGTCCACAAACTTATGGCTAACAAAGGAGTTGGGGTTGATGACACCAAGGAAATCTAGTGCCCATTGTGGGAATGGTCTGATCTCATATATAGGTTGTAAGGGCATTGTGGGATCACACTCTCAAGGAGTTGTCTAACAGACATGACAATGCCTGATGTGTCAGCGTAAATCTTTAAACACTTACATGAAAAGGGTTTTCAAATATTTACATGGGACTTCTAACAATTGCATTTATTATCATGGAGCTTATAATATGAAGGATTTGAAGGGCTTTGTTGATTCATATTTTATTGGTGATCCATATTGCAGAAGGTCCACAAGTGGCTATCTTTACTTTGTTTGGAGAAGCAATTAGCTGGATGAGCAAAATACAACCTACAATTGCATTATCTACTACAAGGGCAGTGTGGTTAGAGAAATTATGTTCATGTATTGGCTTTCAATAGAAACAAATAAGAATTAGATGTGATAGTCAAAGTGCCATTTGTTTGGCTAAAAACCCAATGTATCACGCCCCCACAGAAGCACATGGATGTTCAAAGTCATTTTGTTTGGGAAATGGTTGAGGGTGGTAGAGTCATGTTACAGAAAGTAAACACTTTAAGAATGTTGCAGATTCTCTTACTAAATCAATAAGAACATAAAAATTTAGTTGGTGCAGAGAGGTCATGGACCTTACTTCTAATGATTGATTTATTTAATTCCCTTTGCTTTTTGCAATGTGTTCGACAAGTGGGAGAAAGTTGAGACTATATATGAACCTTGCTTTGACCATATTTGTATTTAATTATTTATTGGCAATTTGTAAATATCTTTTAGTTGTCATGGAAGTTGTTGAATGCAACTATGACAATTTGTAAGATGTTTTTTAGTTGCCAAATTAGAAAGAGCGTGAAAAGGTGTAGTTTAGCTTTGAGAATTAAGGAAGATTTTTAGTTTGCATGAGCACATTACTGAAAGGCAAATGGAATCACACGTTGGAAGAGGATTTTTTTAATAATTGGATTTATGCATAAATGGTTTTAGAAACCATTCGTGATTTGTGCTTTCTCTCATGCGTATATATTTAGTGCTTGAGTTGAAGGAAAACCAAGTTAATTTACAGGTATTTGAAGCAATGAAGTATTGCAGTACTTCAGAGAGATAAGTATATTTGATGTAACTTATTTGAAGGATTAATACAGGTATTGATTGCAATCTGTTTTCATCTATGATTTATTGTTATCTGTTTATTTGGATGCATAAAATTATCTACATTTTTCACTATTAAGTTTTATCCTATTTTTCTATAGCTATTAGTAGGACTTCAGAAAGTGGATCTTCCTACTATGGATATTATAAGGGGTTACAACCCAGGAAAAATAGACAGGTTTTTAAGGGATATCATAGCACAACTCAATAAATATGACAAATCACTATTTGCTTATCAACGATGTTATATCAGAAAGTAAGCCAAATCAAGGAAGTACATCAAGCATGTGGAACTAATGAAAACCATTACTCCTTGTAAAGAATTTTCTAAACTTCAGACAAAGATATGAATGAAGAGTGCAGAATTTTCTTGATCTCATGTGCTAAGCGGAACATTCAAGTTCACGAAAGATGGGTTCATGAGAACCAGTACTCGTGAAATATAGGTCAATGAGTTTGACTCAAAAAATATGCAATTTACTCCCAATAAAATATCATAATTTGACACACTGAAAATCCCACCTAGTTTTCTATTGCCATGATGTCTAGTTCAGCAGGGCTACGAGTCTGCAAGTTTAAGAGGAATTTATAGAACTGCATTTCCATAACTCAATTTTCATTTTTACACCTGCAGACTGTAGCCTATGTATGGTAGTTTTACACATGCAACTTCAGTCATATCAAGTAATTGTACCGACATTTGAACAAAGGAAATAGACTTTACAGACAATTTTTAATACATTTATCTAATATACATTACAGCTAATTTGAAAAGACTGAAAGCTAGAGGCCTATCATTTGTATAGATGAAATGGTGCTCAGTTATGAGCAGTTGACAATGAAATATTGAATTGTTGAGACCTTTAATAAATCACATGATTAACAATGCTCATCTGGGCATGCAATCCCCTGGACAGCATGTCTGCAATGGAACCTGCCAAATAAAACAAACACAATCTGTTTTTGCATGAGCAGAACCTTGTAAAATACTCCGCATAGTGAAAACTTTAGCTCTGAAATATAGAAACTTACATCTGCCTAACAAAATTCAGTTCCACAATCCAGATACATATGTTTCTTCTGTGAATTTTCATTTTTTTATTTTAGTACTGGAAAGGAACACAGTCAACTAGATAAGTTGATCTTATGTTCAAAGCTTGGGAATGAAGGAAAAGTATCTGAGGAAACCCTACCATATAAAATCATTTGAATGAGGATTAACATTTTGAGGATCCACATTGATTGGCGTGTCAACCTGATAAAATGGATTTGATCCCTCATACTCTTCATTTCCATAGCAAGATGTGATATGTACTTTGAAAGGTTTCACCTATTTAAACAGCGCATCATTTGCAAATAGTAATACATAAATCATTTCAAAAGCAAGCAAATAGAGGGCAAACTCTGTATATATGAGGATTCAAAGGCTTTGAAAACTTTCCTGGATGAGAGAAGAGACACAGAGAAACAGATCCTTTAACTAAACTTGCAATACATTCATGCACCTTTTTACTGTAAGCATAATCACGCTTTGGGAGGAAAGCTTCCGGTAGATTGATGCTTGCTGAAGCCTTAATCAGCAGAAACAACTTTGTAGGTCCTGCATACCACTTACAGGTTCAGTTGATATTGACACAGGGTACCTGATGATGTGAATTGTATTTATCTACAAAAGAAATGTAGAATAAGAATTCAAACTATTTGATTTTTCTGCATAATTCACCTGAATACCCCCCTGTACACCCTGCACCATTTGATATCAATTCCCGAATTATCTACAGAGTAATAAATGCTGTGATTAGCATCTCCAAACCCTATTTCATTATTACATAAAACTTTCTGCAACAAAACAAAGTTGACTGTTTACATTGAACAAGAGAACTTAGGCTCTATTTATAATAGCAAGGATTTCTGAAAGCAGATGTTCTGAGACGTCCTTCAAAATTGAAATACTATTTTACTTTTTAAATTTCTCTATTAGCTAGTGCACAGAAACCCACAAAATGTAAACCTTTCTGGACAGAATATCTGCTCTAGCTTCCTTTCCTGCTGAAGGCTTTTGGACCCGCATCGGAACTGATTCCTTATTAGTAAAATGTATTTCATACACATGCTGAGGGTGTGTTGGGCTTGCTCCAAGAGCCAAAAGCACAACCTGAATCTCTGGAACTTCACAAACCATAGCTTGCACTGCCGTAAGTAGATTAGAAATGGTGGTAATCAGCTTTTCAAGCTTTCTGATTCCCCTATTTGTCTCCCTTAACTTTCCTATCAATTTCTTTTGAGAAGCCATTTTAAATTGTGCATCTGTTTCAGTTGATTCACACACCTGCATAAGACGGTTCAATAGGTGAAAATATATAAGTAAACAACTAGATTCACTGAAGAAACAAAACAATCAACTTACACTTTTTTCTTTCTCTAGCTTCAAATTTGTAAATTCCATTTCCAATTGCTCCAATGTACTGGACAGTGGAAACAAGTAATTTGATAGTAAGCGCTCAAAAACCATGTAAACATTATAACATCAACATCACTTATGAACCACGCAGTAAATAAATTTTCAATAACAAAATTAATAGAGACCCACATAGAGAACAAATGTATAGGTCACTAGATAGTAGATACTATGACAATTGTAGACAATTAATTGTAGATAGCCATCTAGGTATTTTGCAAGAATATCACACTTTATTTGTAACATTCTTTTCTTGCTTATTGTTAGTATTTTAATTTGCACATTCCAGTGTGACCCAAAATGAAACAGTGTTTTTGAATTAGAGTGGGAAGTTCCCTATAACCAAAATAAAACAAATACCTTAGAACCTAAGAACACAATCTCTAGCTATTTACAACATATTCAATTTAACTATTTGGGTTCTAAATATGCATTACAAACAAATTAAAGAGATTACTATCTTTTTATTCTCAGGTAAGGGCACAAGGAAATTCAGCGCTTCTATCAAAAATAGGAGATTTTGTCTAGTCTTGAAAGCAAACAACCTAACTAGCTATCAGATATTCACTCTTTCTCGGAGACTAAAAACTGTTAGGTCAATATAAAAATAAAAAATGAAATTGGGAAGAAACATACAATTAGGTGGATTGCATCTAAGGGAGTGTGTATAAAGGACAATCACCAACTTTAGTGCGATCTACAATACAAAGCCCACAAAGTCAACACATATAAACAAGATCTCTCATAGGATTTTCGAACAGCAATTTGAGCAGAAAATATGCATACAAGTTCTATTAAAAATCTAAGTGCAAATAGCACTTATTTATACTGTGTTACCGGATTCGCACATCTTGCATGTACAGCCGGATTCGGATTCGTTCGGGGCATGGATGCAGAGGGAGGCTGCACTTGGATGCACCCAAGAAGCGCATCCATCCACACCGTGGATACGTCCAGATGTGCTGTCAAGCGCATTTGGATGCATCCACAAGGTGTGGATGTGCTTCCTGGGCGCACCTGGGTGCATCCGGACAGCATCCAGATGCAAGCGCCCAAAAAACATGAAAAAGGTGATTTTTCACTTAAAACATGTGCAATTTAAAACACTTTTTTTTTTCCACAAAACCCTAAAAAGCCCTTTATGAGGCCATTCATTGTTAAAACAAATCATTTTATTCGCTATTTTGCTCTCTTCTCATTTGGTCTCCATTTTGGCATTTCAAAGGGCAAGTGATTATTTTCAACGGGATCGTTCATGGGGTGCCAAATAGCTTCCACTAAGGAGATCTAAGCGTCTAAGGTAAGCATTTGATCCTATTCTTGAGTCTTTTAATGAGTTTTTTTTTAGATTTTGATGAAATTTTTCAAGTTTGGGATGAAATTTTTCAAGTTTTTTCCAAAAAAATAAATAAAAAAACAAGTTTAGCTCTTTGTTCTAATGTTTCTGTATCTTTAATTTGCTATTGTAAGCTTGTATTTCTTAGTTTTTTTTCTAATTTAAATTTATTTAATTCTTATAATAGCAAGAAATCAGATTGCAAGAATGGCCACTAGTGAAATTTCAGTGGGTGGGGAAGGAAACGATAAATTCAAAATTAATATACGATCTCCTTTATGGAGACATGCCACAAGAATTTCACAAGTTTCAAGAGGTGGGGCATATATTTGGAAGTGTAATTATTATAATAAACCAAAAAATAGCTCATATTCTCGAGTGAAACTTAACTTTATGGGCCTTGTTGGTAAAGGGATGGGAATGTGTCCAGGCCCAGATAAGAAAGGGTTGTCTCCCACACAAATAGCAAATTTTGTGAAAGAACAAGAAGAGGTTGATAAATTGGTTCTAAGATCAAAATAAAGTGCTTATATTGTTGGAGCCGAAAAGAAAAAAATAATGAATTTACCCACTGATTCAGTTGCAGCCTCCAAACATCCATTCTTGCCCATATTGGAAGATGAAGACGGAGTACAAATTACCACCCGCAAAAGAGGTCCATTGAACAAGGCATTTAAAATGAGGCAAGAGACATTGTTGAACAAAAAATTGCACGTTGCCTCTATGCCAATGGTCTTCCTTTCAACTTGGTGAGATCACCATATTGGCAGGAAATGGTGTCGGCAATCAATAGTGCACTGGCTGGTTTCACAAGTCATGGGTTTGAAAAGGTGCATACCACCCTGTTGCAAAGAGAGAGAAATGCTATAGAGATATCCTTTCAACCAATTAGAGATTCTTGGATTGATTTAGGTGTTTCTATTGTTTCTGATGGATGGAAAGCTACCAAAAACCGTCCATTGATTAATTTTATTGCAATGTACGCCAAAGGGGCAATGTTTTTTAGGGCAAATGATTGTGAAGGGGAAGTGAAAGATGCATAGTTCATTTCCAAAATTCTCATTGAGTCCATAGAGATGGTGGTTAGTGAGAATGTGGTCCAAGTAATCACGAACAATGTAAAAAAATTTAAAGATGTAGGTGCTTTGATTGAGGCAAGATATGAGCACATTTTTTGGACACCGTACACTCCCTCAACTTGGTGATGCAACAAAATGGCACTCAAATAGAGTGGGTCAAACAAATATATAAAAAGGGCAAGGAGATCTAGATGTTTTTGACGAACCACCAAATGTCACAATCAATATTTAGATCTTTCTCAAGATTGGAGTTGTTAAAGGTAAATACTAAATTTAATTTATTTATTTCATGTTCATTTATCAATTTGTATATAAATTTGCTTAATATTTATTATTTTTTTAATGTCTTATTTACATATTGATATTGTTATTAACTTACTTAGGTTGTTGAGACCCGATTTGCATCTCATACTATTGTTATGAGACAACTTTCAAGGTGCAAGAGACATTGGGTCAAAAGGTTATTTGACAATATGGGGTGTATGGAAGGCTTCACATTAGAGAGGGCCCAAAAGGTCAAGTCATTGGTCTTGGATGGCAATTGATGGGCTCATGTCAAATATGTATTGGAATTCACCAAGCCTATCATGATTATGCTATGATTTGTTGATACAGATGCACCTTGTTTGGGGGATGTCTATGATGGCATGGACACAATGGTAGAGAAAGTAAAATTGGCAATACAAAAACATGAGAATGGCCCCATAGAATGTGAAACTTTATGAAATAAGGTGGAATCAATCATTCATTATAGTTGGGAAAAATGACCACCCCATTGCACTTCTTTGCATATGCCCTATCTCCAAGGTACTATACCATATCCCCTATCTCCAAGGTACTATAGCAAGAAAGTAATTTCTATGCCAAGGAGATTAGCACCATTTAGAGATGAAGAAGTTGTTAATGGGTACAAACGGGCATTTACTAGACTCTTTCAAGATGAAGAAGTGGAGAAAGAAGTTAGGAAATAATTTGGCATGTTTGCCTCAGGAAGAAGTCATTCTCCAACAGCTATTAATGACCAATACAACATGGAAGCTATCACATGGTGGTATGTCCATGGTCAAAAATTTGGGTACCTCCAACCTCTTGGAATCAAGATCCTCTCACAAGTAAATTTTTTTTTACCACTTGTGTTCTACAATTTAGTACTTAACATTCTTTAATTCACTTTGCATTTTTAGTTTTGATTTTGTAAAAAAACTATCCAGATTGCAAGTTCGTCTATCGCTAAACGGAATTGGAGTGCATACTCCTTTATCCACTCAGTGAAGCGTAACCGGTTGGGTTCAAAAAAAAGTTGAAGACTTGGTATATATTCATTTCAACTTGCATCTTTTGTCATGTAAGGAGGAGCACTACAAGGATGGGGCAGCAAAGCTTTGGGATGTAGCCCCTTAATGTGCCAACTTGGATGCAACCATTGAGGATCTTACTAGACTCACTACAACTTATGATGATGATGATGATGATTACATCCCTACACATGGTGCATCTAGTGCGAGTGGAACCGCTTTGTAATGATGATGATTACATCCCCTCAAAGCACGTGTTGCTAGATGTAAACATCCCCTCAAAATCTTCTTTATCTCTACATAGTGTTAAAGTTGATTAGCTGCGATAAAGTTCATCCTTATTGTATGTTACATTTATGTGGCATGATGTGGGACCCTGGCTTCGTATGTGGAGGAATCGTGTTACCTGGCATCGTGATTACTTGGCATGCATATCCTCCTTGGTGCCACGTTGCTTATTCATGGTTTCGGTTTACACCTTGCATATGCCGTTTATGTTTGAAGGATAGATGTTGTCGCTTGGGCTTCATGTTCACCTCTGGTAGACGTTACTTGGCACGGGCCCTCTCCTTCATCGGTAACGGTCCCGGCAGTGAAGCTTCATCTTGGCGTTTCATTCCCAATCACATTCTCTTAAGCGTACAGTCTCATTCATTTTCTGTTGCATATGGTGAAGTTGAACATGCGAAGAGAAAGGGAGAAAGACATGAGTCCCTGGGCGTCAATACCGTATTTGATTCTTCATTGTTATTGCTGTGTATATCCTATGTGTGCACACGGGAGTTGAATATACGACAGTCTCATTGCTCGAGCTCTCTCGCATGTGTGAGCCGTCTCTGCATTTAGCTCTTGATCCAGATGTGCTTTTCTTCTTGGTCTTTACCAGACTCGAGGATGATCATAGTGATCTTTATATCTGCGTATTTGCTCTATCTGAGAATCTATTGTTCACTCATGTATGTTCAATTCGTGAACTGTATCTTCTCGTGTTGATTATCTCTCTGAGACATTTTGTGTTATTGTTCATCATTCATATGAAAGTCATTGTACTTTGTATTTCACAATTTGCATGTCAATAAAGGAGTACTGCTTTTGTGGGCTGGGTTGTTTCCCTCTGTCAAGAGGGTTTTTCCCAGGGTAATTGGATCGTGTCTTCTGCATTCTCTTTTGTTCATCTTTCTGGTTCAACTTCAACATGGTATCAAAGCCAGGTTAAGGAATCAGTTCAAAACCAGAATTTTCTAGCTTCAAATTTCACAAAGATATATGTTAGTGCAGATGATGAACAATCAGTGACTTGTACGAGAGTTGTTACTACATCAGCGTTGGGGGTCCTTGCAGCCAATTTATCATAGGCTCTATTTTCAGAAACTTGTCGATTTATTGCTGGAGCATTTAGCATCATTATCTGCTATCCAGCGGCAGGTTGCATCTTTTGTTCTTGTATCATGGTTTAAAGAGCTTGGTGTATGTACCTCAAAGGAAAGTATGGCTTGCGCAATTGATGCTGTCAGGTCTGTCAGGTCTGTCAGGTCTCCTCGACAAAGTTTTTTTTGGGCTTGTTGGATGGCAATGATTCCTTTATGCCCACTTGTGACCTCTCCTTACCATATGCTAAGTCTTCTCGGACCTATTCAAAGATGCAATCTGAGGCCACTGCATTAACCCGAATTGTAAGCAATTCAGGATGCTTTCAAAACATATTTTATGTAGGAGTCCCTCCAACAGAGTTCCTTAAGTATAGATGTTGCAGTAGATCTAGCAACAAAGTTTGTGGTGTCATATGCTGCATTTTCTGACAATGGGAGAGAGAATCAAGCTTTTGAGAGTTTGGAGGCAGCAAGACAATGGCTTGTGGCCACTGTAGGATATTTGAAATGTGTTCAGGGCAATTTGCATGTTAGTGTTACTGCCTTAATGTCAGGTGCAGTTGCTTGAATAGCAGAGTTACCAGCTAAGCTAAATCCGGTCATAAAACCTCTTATGTCTTCTTTGAAAGGACAACAGGAGGAAGTCTTACAAATCATGGCTGCTGAAGCAGTAGCAGAAATCATTTCATAGTGTGTTGGACGTTAGCCCAGTCCAAATGATAAGTTGATCAAGAATATATGTGCTTTGACCTGTACAGATCCAAGTGAAACTCTTCAGGCATCTCAAATGAATTCAAATGAGTTAAATATAGAGGAGAAGGACCCTGTTCTGATAGGGAAAGGTGCTGGCAAACAACATTCAAAGTCACAAATATCTCTATAGGTCCTTGGTTGGAGTTGATAATGCTGCTGGCAAAGAATCGGATGATGCCCATGCTAACGTATCAAAAGGGAAAGCTAATGCCATCTCAAGCGTAGACAATCAAGAGATAAGTATATGGATGGATCGAGGAGCACAAGGATGATGAGAGATTGCAACCTGAGTTGAGTTGGGTGGCTCTTAAAGAAGAAGTACCTATCCAGATTGTCCTGTGATCAGCTCTTCTAAGAGAAAGAAATTAGATTTAGAGGGAGCTTGTGTGGAAGAGGGAGAGCGCCTTATCCTTTGCTGAGGATCAACAAACTTATAAAGCAGAAAGGCTTTGGAAGCTCCTTGTTTGGTTAAACTTTGGAGTTAATGTATGATATATTGTGATATTCAAAAACTTTGAAGAATGCTGCCCCTGTTGAGAGGGAGTCCCGGCTGAGAGGAAGTCTCAGTTTTCATATAATCTTTTATGTGCTTTAATGCATTCTTCTCTGGGAGAAGTTTGAGGTGAAACCCCTTGTTCCACCCTCTGCGAGTAGGCAAGGTGGTAATGCATTCTTCTCTGGGAGAAGTTTGAGGTGAAAGCCCTTGTCCCACCCTCTGCGAGTAGGCAAGGTGGCAATGCATTCTTCTCTGGGAGAAGTTTGAGGTGAAAGCCCTTGACTCACCCTCTGTGAGTAGGCAAGCTGATAATGCATTCTCAGGGAGAAGTTTGAGGTGAAAGCCCTTGATTCACCCTCTGGGAGCAGCCATGGTGGAAGTTGTTCATGTGAATTCCATGATTTTGTTGTGATCTTTTAATCATGTTGAATATTTTGTTGTGATCTTTTATATCCATGCTCTAGATGCAGCTATAATGGATGGTTTGTTATTTTCATTTTCACTCTCTAAGAGTAGCTATGATGAATATTGTTACATGTTTTATTTCACCCTCTAGGAGTAGCTATGGTGATTGTTGTTATGCCGAGATAACAATATTACGTTGAGAAAATCTGTGATGAGATCTTGTTATTGACATTTGTTGTTGCAGCTCCTTTCTACATGTCAGGTTGAGACACACTGTGATATATGGATGAACTCTCTCTTGCTAAGAGGGAGTGTTAAAGTTGATTAGCTGCGATAAAGTTCATCCTTATCGTATGTTACATTTATGTGGCATGATGTGGGACCCTGGCTTCGTATGTGGAGGAATCGTGTTACCTGGGATCGTGATTACTTGGCATGCATATCCTCCTTGGTGCCACGTTGCTTATTCATGGTGTCGGTTTACACCTTGCATATGTCGTTTATGTTTGAAGGATAGATGTTGTCGCTTGGGCTTTGTGTTCACCTCTGGCAGACGTTACTTGGCACAGGCCCTCTCCTTCATTGGTAACGATCCCGGCAGTGACGCTTCATCTTGGCGTTTCATTCCCAATCACATTCTCTTAAGCGTACGGTCTCATTCATTTTTTGTTGTATATGGTGAAGTTGAACATGCGAAGAGAAAGGGAGAAAGACGTGAGACCCTGGGCGTCAATACCGTATTTGATTGTTCATTGTTATTGTTGTGTATATCCTGTGTGTGCACACGGGAGTTGAATATACGACAATCTCATTGCTCGAGCTCTCTCGCATGTGTGAGCCGTCTCTGCATTTAGCTCCTGATCCGGATGTGCTTTTCTTCTTGTTCTTTACCAGACTCAAGGATGATCATAGTGATCTTTATATCTGCGTGTTTGCTCTATCTGAGAATCTATTGTTCACTCATGTATGTTCAATTTGTGAACTGTATCTTATCGTGTTGATTATCTGTCTGAGACATTTTGTGTTATTGTTCATCATTCATACAGAAGTCATTGTACTTTGTATTTCACGATTTGCATATCAATAAAGGAGTACTACTTTTTGTGGGCTGGGTTGTTTCCCTCTGTCAAGAGGGTTTTTCCCAGGGTAATTGGATCGTGTCTTCTGCATTCTCTTTTGTTCATCTTTCTGGTTCAACTTCAACACATAGAACCTCTTCAGAAGTCTCGTAATATATCATTTGCATTTGAGAGGTGGAGGCAGTGAGTGTTGAGTTACAAAGGCAATCAAGCAAATACACCAAGGGCAATATATGAGTTTATAGCAAGTACATATAATAAGTTTGATCACTTCATGGCAGGTTTATAATCAGACTTTATAAGCAGATTTACATAGAATCTATGAGCATCATTATGAATATATTATGAAACTTGAGAAGAGTTTCCATGTAGAGATAAAGAAGACTTTGGAAAAACATCATTAAAGCATATTGAAGTAAGTTTCTTAGTTTTGATAGAAATAGTATGGCAGATTTATAAGAGTTTTATGAGGAGATTATAATCAGTTTTGTGGCAGATTTATTGTCACCGTGATAGCAGTTTGAAGAAGAGAGTTTGTGGAGGAAAAGGTTATCCATGATCCATTGTAGAAGCAACATTGATAAGATGGAAAGTTGGATACGGGGTTAGTGCCTCTAGATGAATGAGGGGGTTGGTGCCTCTAGTGAGTTGGTGCTCATGAACTGAATGAAGGGTTGGTGCCTCTAGTAGGTTAAGCCTACAAACTTTGTAAAAAAAAAAGAGAATTTACATAAAAGCATTAATTTGTCGTGGTTTTCTCCCACAAGGGTTTCCACGTATATATTGTGTTCTATTTTGTGATGCATGATAGATATTATGTGAATGATAAAATGCAACGAATATGTTTATGATATTATGTTGAAAATGTAAAAGTTTATCATTATACAGATTCACCCCCCCCCCCCCCCAGTATAACCATGTTCTCATCACTAAAACCTTGAAGACCGATTCCATAGCTTTGAATCATGTCTCGAGTCATAACATTAATACACGCATCATGATAATAATGTAGTGGACCAAGTTATATGCATTTGTTGAAATATGCAAAAATGTACTAAGGGAGCAAAGGTGTGAAAAACCAAAGTAGCGTAGAAGTCGTGGACGTGGGTGCGAGAGTTTTGAACACTAGTGCATTAGATCTAAGCACAACAAAGACTACAAAGAGTGTAGGGGCTCGGGTCATGGGGATCCTCCTTTGGCTAAAGATGGCGAGGGGTGGAAGCAGTACTCGCTTTGCTCTTGCTTTGGCAAGCATCCATCAGCACTTCAGGGCCCATCGGCCACTCTCTCCTCCAATATCGCCTTTCATCCACTGAGGAGGGCTCTAAATGCTATGTCAACAACTGGAACAGTTTCTCCTTGCTTGGTTCTTGAAATCCTATTGGCATGCAAGAACAAAGCCAAGCAGTATCAGAAATGTATTGATTTTTTGTTGCAGCAGATCCAACACTCTAATCCTCTCCCTCCAGTGTGATGTAATTTTCTCATTGGAGCACAAATTGTTGCCTTATTGTAATTGGTTAGCATTTAATGCTTGTAAGTGGTAGTTACATTAGGCATGTGTTGGCATAATCTTGGCCATTCATTGTACTTAAGCTCCCTATATAGGACTTGCTCAAATCATTTGTGAGGAGACTTAGAGAAATTATTGTTATAATGTTGCCAAAGTAATTTCAAATTCATTCTTGATATCATGGTGGATTACTTGTGTCATTTTGGAGTGTTGCATGGTTTCTACATTTCCTCACTTAGAATAGGATTTGTTTATGCTGAATAGGAGTAGAAGTTGTTAAGTAGATAAGTAGATGAATTGAAGATATTGTTGATTGGTGAATTATGGTGAAACTTATGTTCATACCTTTTGATACTTGTTGATTGCAAGTAATAGTGTAAGGTTGGTCTGAACTCATTACAAACACTTAACTTCAATTGGGAATATCCATTTAGATTGTGCCAAAATTGGGTATTTGAATGAATGCTAGCAATGTGAAACCATTTGCATGCCCTTAGAAGATTGCACCCTCCTTTGCGTAGTTGATTTGGCGAAGCAAGGACTAGTTTAGTTTCATCTCACCATCAACAGTTTCTTGCATTGTTAGAGTTAGTTTAGATTCTTTAACCCAATCCTTTTTTGCACTTTGTTTGATTAGAAGTAGTTGATGAGCTCAAATTGCCAAATCATTCACATTTAAAAAGTCAATGTCCATGAATGAATAACTTAAGTCCTCAAGTCATTATCAGCAAATCACATCATACAAACTGAGTTGTGTCCAACAAAAAGTCGCAAGTATGCAGTGTAAACCTAAGGGTTTATCATTCATATTGTTTAGCATTTAGAGCTTCATTGTTCAAGAGAGGATAGAATACTTGGTATTTTATTTTGCATGTTGAGTGGTCACAAAACTCACATCAACAAAGACTTCACAAAACCGTGGGCTTCTTGTTCAAGATCTACAACAGAAAAGCTGACAATGAAAAGAACTTGAAAATCGTTAACAATGTTGCTCTTGGTCCCATAGACTGATGGTCTCGTGGGTGTCATTAAAGCTCATTCATTCATTCATAAACTCAAGAAGATAACACTTGTAAAATCTTGTTGTAAACAATGAAACTTCACCAACAAACCAAGAACTAATTGACCAATTAAAAATATTTTATACTTAAAAACAACATTCTTTAAAAAAGTAAAAATAATGGTACCACATAATTGTTCCCCTCGTTAACATAGTTTATACCCTAAAATCTTATTTTCATTTATAAATTACTAACTTTGCTAGGAGATAAATCTTACTGTGATATTGCTATCAAGATTTAACTATGTAATTTTTTAGTCAAACTCATTGACCCACATTTCATAAGTAGTGGTTCATAAGAACCGATCTCTCATGAGAATGAATGGAACACTTAGCACTCATTGTATCTAGGTGATGCTCACAGAAGTGAAGCATCGAGGCTTCTCAAGAGGTCACCCATCTCAATACTAGTCCAGCTCAAGCGCACTTAACCACGGAGTTTCCTCCAAGATTAAACCCACTTGAGCTGGTTAAGTGCGCTTGAGCTGGAGTAGTACAGGGATGGGTGACCTCCTGGGAAGTCCCAGTGCTTCACTTTCACCTCTTTGAGCATCACCTAGATGCAATGAGTGCTAAGTGTTCCATTCATTCTCATAGAGATGGGTTCTCATGAAACATGGGTCAATGAGTTTGACTCAAAAACTACACAGTTAAATTCTGATAGCAATATCACAATTTGACTTGCTGTGGAAAATATCTCCTACTTATCACATAAATCGTATGATTTCCTTCAGTAAATCTCACACCAAAACTGTCATCTGAAAAAGAATGTCTCTTTGATGGTTGTCAGGGTTTGTAAGTCGACCCGAAGCCAAGCATAAAAACCATGCAGACAGTGAAAACGTGAAGCAATCGATAAAGAAAACTTATCATTATCTATTAACAATCGATTGTAATGATCAATTCAATGAGGTCGAGATACTAATTTCATTCTAACGCAACAACTATTTTTCATTTGTCTTCTAAAGCGTTCAAATCATGTGCTCCAAACATTTTGGATGAAAAAAATGGAGTATACACCGTTGCAAAAGGATAAGAAATAACGTATAATACATTCATAACTTAGGTAAATGTCTTATCTGAAATATTGAAATCGTTCCTGAGAAGGAATAAGGGCGTACCGAGGGATTTGCTGGTGCATGTAAAGTACAAATCCAACAAGTTCTTTGATGATGTGGAAGACGCCAGATTTGTCCAGCATTTTTCCTCCCGTTTGGATGTCTACATTGACCTGTGCCATTTCCCTCCTCAACAACTCTAAAAAGAAGAAGATGAATTCAAATATTTGGGCTTCGTAAGAGAGTGACTGCACAATTGTTTGGCTATTGGTATTTGCCGTTAACGAATACTAATTTAATCAAAAGATTAATAAGTTATTTGTAATTGTATTTTATTTTAAATCAGAGGTTAGCATTTTTTCCCTGTTTAATAAATATTTATTTTGTCTAGAGTAAATATGTAATTCCATCAATGTAATTTTTTATTTCACATTATTTTAGAAATTAATAATTAAAATTCTGATTGGCTATTATGAGTTACCTCTTATTTTGACTGGCTATAAACTTTTACTCGGGAAATTAGCAATATATTTTTTTGGGGTTGCACACTTTTAATGGTTATGTACCTTTCAATTAAGGTGATGTTATTTTTGGGGAATTCACACTATAAACTCAAATTCTAGATATACATCAAGGGGCAATTTCACGAAATTAAAGTTATATTCTATGTCTGAATTTGTTTTTTTTCTCACCAAAATTTCTTTCAAGGTTTTCGTCCATGATGTTTATTTAATTTTATAGAATTTAGATTATTATATTGATTCATATCTATATCTCCTCATCTTAATTTATCTATTTTTATTTTCAACAAAAAAGTTTATCTACTAAATTGTTTGTGCTTTGGGCATCTGTAATGTTTGTTTTGTCTTGCAACCTTTACATTTTTGTCTTTTAATATTCTAATCTCTAGCTAATTCATCATCTTTTGCTCTTGTTGTACAAGGTTGAATGGTTTTAGAACCTTCTAAAGTTAGTCACTTGTAGTTATAGTTTTTTAGCATGTAAATCTATTTAATTAAATATGTCTTTCATTTTTGCTATTAGGGTTTTTTTAGTTTTATGGTTTAGGATTTCAAAGAATCAAGTCTCGAGTTGTGGATTTTATACACCTTGTTGGTGTGCCATGGTGCTTTTGTGACATTAGATTTTGGCGAAGTGAGCTTTCCTTGTTATCTTGTACTCTAATTTTCATCTCAAATATTTACCCTATTGAAATTTGTAACACAAACACCTACAAGATCAAATAGCAAAAGAACACCTTCCACAAGCAAGGGTAACAAAAAATAATTGCTATATTCCTAAAATGCAAAAAGACTACACTATTACAAGATGAATTACAATGAATAGATGAATTACTTTTGTAGAAAGCAATAGCCCTAAAATTATGCAAAAAAGATAACCTACTCTCAATTACAAAATGATATCTCATTTATATCGATTACAAAGAATAATCAACCACTAGGTCGGCTAAGACCTAATACAATAAAAGATATAAACATTGTGCTCAATCTCCAATATGATCCAAGTCAAGTCAACTAAGACTTAGATGGGACCCAAATCTTCAACCTCGAAACACGTACAAGTGCTACCGAAGTAGCATCAAGAATCACAACACATTACTTCATCAAGTCAGTTAGGACCTAAATGAAGAAACGCCAACACACTACCAAAGAAGCAAATCCGATCATCTCAACCAATGCAAACCAACAACACGATCCAAGAACACCAACAAGAAACATGAATACCATCCAGAACCTTTGCATCATCTCCAATACAAAATCCAAACTCATATTTATCTCTAATCAATAGGAACACTAAGATATCGAACTTAGACATAACAAAAGATAGCTTGATGTACTTTGAATCATGAACAACACTAGTTGTGAACACAATGATAAGGAAACATGCAATCACCAGCTTCACAACCTCTAAAACATTAAATCCAAGTCATACCCAAGCAATACTCATCCACTACTCACAAGAGCACTTTGACACTAGTAACTAGAAACTCGATCATAACTTACTCAATTGTTGAAACAACTTTTGTGAACCTCCGTAAATGATCTATAGACATCTCAAAACAATAGCTCATCATCGCATCTCAAGATCTTCAGCATAGCATTTGAACAACTAAAATCCTCCTTACCGAACATCCTGAACACACTGTCTAAGACAGCAACAAGTACGTTGACATCTATGACAAAACATTAATGTCAGCACACCCAAATCTAAAACTCTAGCATGCTCAACAATCTTCCAACAGTGCTAATGTTAATAGGTTTTGTATCATCCTGAATTATAAGCACCTATGTGCTCTATAATTTAATGATTATTTAGCACTTGCCTTATTGTATTTACATTAGAAATTGCATTCTAGGACTTCATAATTGCACTTAATGCATACCTAATTCAAATATGGGTCCTCTAATCCCTTCCAACTTGTGCAAAATTGAGGGAGAACCTTATTTCTAGGTGTCCTCTATTTTTCTCTAATCACAAAATTTATTTCACCTCTTAGGCCCTATATCACCTTTTTATAGTCTCAGATTTCAATCCCGACATCAAAATCAATTGATTATCCAGATCTTCAACTTATGGATCGACTGTGACCCACCAACCAAATTTCAACAAATTCTAAATGGGACAAGTTAATAGATTGACTTGTCCTTGGGAATTTGTGCCCAAATTTGAGGCTGAGGTCCATCTTGAAGCATGTGTAGGGTTTCTAGATCTATAGTCAACCTACTTAATTATGTCTCCCGATTTCACTATAAAAGAAACCTTCATACCTCATTTTGAGAATTTGAAATCAAGTGCAAGGTGAAAGCCACAATTGATGACAACAAGGAATTACAAGGTGGAAGCCCCATTTTGATGACATCCTATGAAGTGAGGTTTTTCTATTGAAGGCTACATCAACACCAAGTATCTACATTATCTCTCAAGCATTCAAGACATCCAATACATCAATTTCTACATCATCATAGAGTCTCAAACAGATCATGGGGATGGTTAGGAGTACTCATTCCGCCTAGGGTTGGATATGATTTCCTTTTTATTTTTAGATCTATGTAATGCTTCATATTTATATGTTTATTTACATGCATTCAATCATACATTGATTACATTTACATGCTAGGGTTTCACTTTATCACTCATAGGATTATATCTAGGTATTTTCTTATGCATTTTAGCTCATTAGTAATTTAGACATACTCTAAATTCATGAGTACTACACATTTTATCTATCCTAATGGATATCCATAGAGGTGGAAATCACCAAAATGGGGGGTTAACCAAGGTAAACCCCTATATAGCCACACACACACACACACATTTTTCTAGATTTGTAGGTCCAGAGAGTCCAGATCCAGCTACAAATTCAAAGACACCTTCCAAACACAAAGATACAGTCACACAGAAAGTTTGAGTAGAAAAGACCATGAACAAGTACTCGAAAGGTTGACTTATCCCTAAGTACAAGTCGAAATCCAACTTGTCCCTACCAAATTTCAATGAAACTTTTGGGACAAACAACTACAAGTCTCAAATTGCTAGATCCGAAGTTATAACGGATTCTTAGACTCTTACAGTCAGTAAATTTGAATTCAAAGTGCCATTTTCCACATCATATTTCTAGGTGCACTTGTTCTTACTTCTCTCTCCTTGTACCTACTTTATTAAATCAATTTTATCATTTACATTTCTACTTCATTATCATTATCTATTTGGAACCCACAAAATGAACCCTACAAAGCATAGATCTCGAGTCAACATCCTTACTCCCTTGGTTGTGCCAACCAAATTTTCCTTGGAGGGGAGGTTTTATATTCCAATGTATTACAGACCTTGGTGATGTGATATCCTATGACATTGCATCACCATTTTCTATTATAGATTTTGGTGAACCCGACGTATGACATTTCCATTCTGATTTGGTGTTTAGATCTCCTCATTATGCATGGTATTAGTCTACATATCTAGATTCATCTATTACACATTTTGTTCAATCTTCCCCTTTCATGCATTATACTTTTTATTTTGGTTAGTTATATATTGCATGTATTTTTCAATCCTAAAAAAAAATGTGATTTACTTTTTGTACATGGTTTTAGTCTAGGATCTACTTTTTTGCATTTACCTTTTGTGTGGTTGGTTAGATCTACTATTTGTGTGCATTTTAAATCATTAAAAGAACAAACAAACAAAAAAATTGTTTCCTTTCTTATTTTAAGAAAAAAAAAAAATTACATTCTTAGATTATTTACAACATGTCTAATTTTTGTATTCAAGAGTTTACAACCTTTGATGATTCATTTAGTTATTACAATATTGAGACCTTTAATGAGTCGTATAGTAGTGAAGATTTTTCTATGTTAGATGAAGCCCTTGATGACTTCATGTCTACTCAATCTTCCTCTATGTTTCCCAAATAAACCTTTTTCCAAAAGTTGCTTAGTTTGCTTCCTTTAAGTAGCTATGTTTACTATTGGGATTATGTAAAGGTGAGTTACTGAGAGGGGAGGGGTGAATCAGTAACCCTTAAAACTTTTGAGCTCAATCCTTAAGATAACATCCTTCATTAACCGACTATCATATTTAACATTTCCATTCATTCATAACATAACTGAAATATGAAATATGAAATGCTTCTAATCTAACAAGTAAACATTCATGAAACTTCATGCACAAGACACAAATATTTTGGTATCATAGAAACCCTTGTTAGAAGGTAAAAACTGCGGTGGGGATGACACCCACAAAGCTTCACTACTACAATAATAAATTTTCTTATTAGGGCATACAATTTTGATCACTTCTGATGATCTTACCCTATTAGGAGTAACATTTAAGACCTGTTAAGATCTACCTTGTTAGAGGACTTTAGCAACACTGTTAAGTGTGCACTTGGTTAAGAGATTTACAAAAGATGGTTAAGTCTACTATGTTAAGAGATTTTGTCTGCCACAATTGTTAGAAAGTAACAGTGTATTGATCTGGATGTAGCAACTTACTTTGTTGAATATCAGATCTGCTTAGCTCTTAACTGATGTCACCTTTATATGATAGATTTATCCTTCAAATACTGCTCGGTAGCCTCTGGTCTACTTCTGATTTGATTCTGAATACTTATTCAATGCTTAGCTTCACAACCCTGTCTGGTCTTCAGATGTCCCCTATAGGTGGCTACTTCTTATCTCTCATTATCTTATCTAACATCTTGATAATTCTTATATCATAAAGATTTGACCTAATTAGGGTTATGGAATCATTTAGAAAACACTTGATCAACGATCCATATGAATGACCTAAATCAAAACTGCATAGGGATCATCACCAATCAAATTTATATCTCCAATAAATCATTACCTCAATTTATGTAAACCATTTTCTAGCTCGATGTAAACTGTTTGCCTTGTTTTATGTGTCATTCCAAACTTCTATGTTGATCTTGTATCACTCGATAAATATTGCATTCCTATCTTGGTAAAATGTTGATGCTCAATAAACATGAATGCTCGGTTATAACTGTTCTCAGTGTGCTTAGTCAAGACTGTGCTTGGTTAACTTGTCTTTCTCCTTGTGCTTTTCTCAGTTATTATACTTAGTGTTTTGATCGACTAGTCTATTTTCTTTGCTTACCGACTATATGTGTGACACTAATGACAACACTTAATGAAATTATGTGTAACATTCATATTGAAAAACCCAAAGTATTTGTTCATCTTGCTCAAGACAAACCTACAGTAACCAAAAACTTGTGATAACTATCAAAGGATGTACTCAATCAAATTCTTTCCAAAACCCTAACAAGCCTATGATTACTATTAAGGGATATCATCAACAAACCTCTCCTCAAACTTTCACTACCTCTATGATTATGTTTAAAGGATACAATCAACCATAGGCTCTTTTCAAACTCCAAACAAATCAATCATAATTGTAAAAGGAAATTCTAAGAGTCCTTTGGAGTTTATTGAAGATTATCATGCAATATCTCACACTTATTGCACAAGGAATAATCCTTCACCTACTAATCCAGATGTTCCTACTTCTCTTCCACCTTCTCAACTCATAGTTCCTCCAACGCCACTCTTAACTCCCCATCTTGGAAATGAGTATGATTTAGTAGAGAAATTAGATGCTACTCCTACCAAGATTTCTCTTTTGGAACTTATTCAAACTTCTCCTACATATCATGAAGCCTTGCAAAAAGATTTGATCACTCTCCCAACTCCACCACCTTCACAAAAAACATTAATTCCTTTTTGGAATGTATGCATGTTTCTCCTATCCTAGCTCAAACTGTAGGTATAGGATTGATTACTGAGAGGGGGGGGGGGGGGGGTTGAAAATAAGTAATCACCAACCCAAACTAAATTTCATAGTCCCAATACTTCTTTAAATAGATTTATCGATTAAGATATATTTTAACCTATAACATCATTATTGGTTAATTGTACATTAAACATCCATGAAACATATAAAATCATTCACACGATGATAACACTAGTATTTATCTCGTAGAAAACCGATTAGGGTGAAAACCACGGTGTGAGAAAAATGCCCACAAATAATTGTACTCTTCTAGAATACACCCGGTTAAGAGCATGCCCTATTAAAGTTCCATCGATTAGGGTTACAAAAACACAGTTAAATGCTACCCAATTAAGGGATTTTCCTAGAGACCTATTAAAGTCATTTACTCTATTAGGAGTAACCTGGTTAGAGGATTTTAGACACTCTTTTGTGAATGCCACTTGGTTAGAGGATTTTACAATAAACCTATTAGGGTCACCCGATAAGGGATTTTACTATCATAATTGTTAGAGAGTAATAGCTAACAAATGATTTGTAGTTTGAATTAATCTTTCTAATTTATATCCAATGAAGTTCCTTAACACAATAACATACCAATTCAATTCTTTGTTCTTCTTTGTGATTGCAACAATACTTCTCTGATTAACTTATCTGTTATGTCGATATCCAGTCTTTCACCACAATTTTCTTCTTTTCTTCGTTACGATACCAAATTTCTTCTTTCTTCTTCCTTAAGTATTCCTCAATCATAAACCCTATACCTAAATCTGACAATCTATATCTTTCATATCAAATCTAACCATTCATATTTATTTTCTTTATATCCTTGTTGACTTGCTAATTGATAAACCATTTTACTCTTGTATAAACTTCCTTAATATATTTTACCTCAATCTTTGTGTCATCACCTTTCTCCTTAGATTATGATTATGTCATCCCGCTTTCTTATTTCATCATCTATTCTTCTCTTGCCTTTAGGTCTTTACTATCTTCGATAAAAAAAAAATTTGTACAGATAAGACTTTATTCAGTGTACCAATAAGACAAAAGCTTACTGGTAAGTATCTTAATCAAATTACCTTAACCTTTACTCATATCTAATTTACATCTTTATGAATAAAATCCTTCAACTAACTCCTTAGCATATTCTGATAAACAATCAAATCATTCATCTATCCACCATTGTTTGTCTTAATTGTTACTTGATAAGGTTCCTATCGATATATATGTTACCTTACTTAACTTATCATTACAACAACAATATTTTCCTTCTGATAGATATAGTAAAAAGTCAAAGCATTATGCTAAATAGTTTGACATCAATGAGAAACATATAACTAATTATCATGTATACCAATCATGTATTTACCAATAGAAACATAAATCAACAATCTCCAACTAGTTATGCCAATAATCTCCCCCTTTGGAATTGATGGTAAACACTTCTTCCAAACACTTCTTCTGATTCTAATTATACATTTTTGATCTTCTGATATGTGCATGTCTCTTTCCTTGTCATTTCTGATTTATCTGATTTGATTTTCTGATTACATATCTCTTCTAGCATATTAATTTATTCCATATCTTATCTCTCCCCTTTAACACTAATCTCTCCCCCTTTGACAATAATGTCAAAGGTGATTAACCTTTTACCTCTTGTCTTATGATTATGTACATGTTATGTGCTTCTTGTTTTTTTGTTTTGCCTAGCCTAGATTGCTCCCCCATAGAGTATTCCTCCAATACATCACTTTATGTTCAATATATTCTGATAAAGTGCTATGAAATGATGTATATTGCATCTCTCCTTAATTTATAATTGATAGGGGTGGGACCCCTAATCTACCTCTTAGATATTCAAAGCTCTATTTAGGTAGTGGTTTTATGAATATGTCTGCAACTTGCTCTTTTATAGGTATTGTATCATCAGAAAATGGAAGCATTTCCATTTAGGACTGGTTTAGCCCTCCAAGTAAGTGGTTTGGGGTCATGTCAAATGCCTTGAATGGGTTTTTGACTTGGATTTGTTTTTTCCACTGTCCTGCCATGTTTTCCACTTCTTTCCTACCTATTTTTGGTATCTTTCTCTAAGATTTTGAGGTTCTTGACCTTAGGGTCAAGGTCAACCTTGACCCTGACCCAAGGTCTAAATTTCAAATTCCAAAGATTTCCAGATGTCAGGGTTTGGAAAGAATTATTTCCCTCTTCTGGGTTGGCTACTTCGGGCTTTGAAATGGTGACTCTTAAAAGACATTTAATATAGGTCCACTTCCAAGGGTATGAGCCTAATGGGAATTTATTTCTCATATGTCGGCCTATCTAGAAGTTGGTGTCCTAGACTAGTATATAAGGAAGCCTTCTCCTCTCATTTTAGGGGGAAGGAGAGAAAAAGGAAAAGAGAAGGAAAGAAAAGGGAGGATCATCTGATGTAGGGGCATTCTAGGGTACTCGGTGAATCTGCATGGTGGTGTGTTATTTTGGTTCTGTAGTACTCAGTTGCAGCTTTAAATGATGGTCTCAATTATTAAAGGAAGCTCGGTCACTGAGGAACTTGATGAAACCTCTAGCGCTCGGTGGAACTTGTGCTCAGTGATGCCTGTGTTGCTCAGTGTTTCTTGGCTTGGTTGATTATTTCACTGGTGCTCGGTTATTTCTCTAGCACTTGGTAGTTCTAGTTTACCAACTGGAGTTCTTGGAGATTTGGTTGGCCAACTTGGTGCATTTATTGTTGATAGCTTTTGTTTTATTCTCCTATGTAAATCTAGAGGCCGACATGGAGAATTAAATGTTTGTAAGGCTATTTGAGAGCTAACTGTTGTTGCATTTAATATTTGTTTGTAGTAGGAGTCAACTTGGCTTAGGAGTTAATTGTTTCTTCCAGCCAACTTGTGGCTAAAGATTAGTATTTAAGAAGTTTTTGGGTAGTTGTTTAAGGGCATCAGATTAGTAGAGTGGGAAGCTAGATTTAGATCCTACAAGATCTTGAAGATCAGATTGTTATCTGATAGTTTGTAATAGAAGAGCGAGTTGTTTGCATGCTTGGAGACAAGGAGATTGCTTGGAGGCTTTCGATCTCAAGTTTAGATCTGCCTTAGGGTTTCCATCAGTTGCTGATTATTTTTAGAACTGGACTAGCTGGGGTTAGGGCTTGGATCTTTTGTTGATCTTGCAGAACTATTTCTTGATTGTAATTGGCCATAACTCAAAAGGCCTTACAGATGAGCATGTTAATGAAAATTCAATTGAAAATAGTTATCTTGTTGTGTTATTCTACATTGTGGTGTTTAGCTGCTTGTGGGGACTGTCCTTAATTGGATCCTCTTTACCTGTCCTTCGTCAAGTGGTATCAAAGCTTGGAGATCTTGAGTGTGTAAACCAATTGAGGTTGTTTGCACTAGGACCTTGTTGGTGATTTATTGCTTTGGGTTTTTGAAAATCTTGAAGGATGCCTCTGAGAAGATTGGACCCTAGAGCAATTGTAGATCTCTGTGATGTTGTGGAATCAAAGATTACAGAGAAGGTGAAATCTAATTTTAGATTTGAGATGGAATTGATGAAGAATGACATGATCGCTGAGGTCATGAGAGCTATTGCTGATATGTCAAGGAATATTGGTACTAAAGATGGTTATGAGGAAGCTGTTGAAGACTTTGAAGCTATTGGATCTAGTGGTGATGACCAGAGAGACAGATCTGGTGAAGATAGAACTGGTCAGTTGCATAGATCTGGAGCTCAGTTAAGTAATAGTTACCAAATGGAAGTTTCTACTTTCTCTGGTACTTTGAGACCTGATGATTTGATTGATTGGATTGGTGAATTACAAGACTTCTTTGAGCTAGAAGAAATTGAAGATCCTCTTCGAGTAAGATTGGCACAGACTAAGTTGAAAGGACATGCTGCTCTTTGGTGGAAATAATTAAAAAGAAATAGAGAAGATGAAGGTGAAATAAAGATCAATTGGTGGAGGTTGATGGTGACTAAATTGGAAGCTAAGTTCGTACCCACTGACTATGAGCTTGACTTGTTTAAGAAGTTGCAGAATTTGAAGCAAAAAGATTTGACTGTGGAGGACTATACCGAGGAGTTTTATAAGTTGACTATTCGGTCTGGACACAAAGAACTTGGTAAAGAAAAGGTAGCTTGGTATGTGAATGGTTTGAGATTTAATATTCAGGATGAGCTTGGTATGTTGAAGATTGATTCGGTTGAAGATGCTTATCAATATGCTCTAAAGGTAGAGGATAAGTTGAAAAGGAGACAACATAGTAATCCCCAAGGGAAGGAAAAGATTGATCACTCAATGAAGGATAAACTGATTGTTAAAAATGAACCAAAACCCATGGAATTGAAGAAGAAGACGAGTAGAGTTATCTTTAAGGGTACTTGTTATAATTGTGGTGAAGAAGGACACCGTTCTTTTGAGTGTACACGGAAGAAGATTGGTGACCGATGGACTGATGTGGTAAATGAGAACATTCAGAATGAACCTGAATCTGAGAACTTATTGGTTTGGTGAACATTACTCGGTACAAAGGAGGAACCTTGTCAGAGGAGTAACTTGTTCAGGACTTGGTGCAAGTCTGGAGATAAACTTTGTGATGTAATTGTTGATAGTGGTAGTACTGATAACCTTGTTGCTGAGGACATGGTTCATAAACTTGGTTTGAATAGAATGAAGCATCCTCGTCCGTATAGGATGGGCTGGTTACAAAATGTTCATGCTCTGGAAGTGAGGGAGCAGTGCTTTGTTGATTTTTAGATTGGCCAGTATAAGGATCTTGTGTTGTGTGACATTGTGGAGATGAATAGTTATGATATATTGCTCGGTAGACCTTGGCAATATGATTGTAGAGCTATGTATGATTGTGTCAAGAATGTGTGTACTATTTAGAAGGATGATAGGAAGTTTTCCTTGATGCCTTTGTTGGATACAACACTCAGTAGGAGGAGCCTGAGTATTGGTAGCCAAGTTGAGTTGGCGGATCCTGAGAGGAATGATGGTAAGCATGGAGAACAAGCATGTGTGTTATCAAGGAAAGACTTGAAGAGACAGAGGAAACTGAAATAGAAGAGTATGGAAGATGAAAAGTTGGAGGACATGTATGTGAAGAACCAGTTTGGGGTTTATGTGCTGAATCCTGGAAGATGTTCTTCCAGCCTATGAGAATATCTTTTTGAACCTGGGGTGTTTGATGTAGGGGCATTCTAGGGTACTCGATAAATCTGCATGGTGGTGTGTTGTTTTGATTTTGTGGTACTCGATTGCAGCTTTAACCGATGGTCTCAGTTATTGAAGGAAGCTCAGTCTCTGAGGAACTCGGTGAAACCTTTGGCGCTCAGTGGAACTTGTGCTTAGTGATGCCTGTGTTGCTCAGTGTTGCTTGGCTTGGTCGGTTGTTTCACTGGTGCTTGGTTGTTTCTCTGGTGCTTGGTAGTTTTGGTTTATCGACTAGAGTTCTTGGAGATTTGGTTGGTCGACTTGGTGTATTTATTTTTGGTAGCTTTTTTTGTATTCTTCTATGTAGATCTAGAGGCTGACATGGAGAATTAAATGTTTGTAAGGCTATTTGAGAGCCGACTATTGTTGCATTTAATATTTGTTTATAGTAGGAGTTGACTTGGCTTAGGAGTTAATTATTTCTTCCAGCCGACTTATGGCTAAAGATTAGTATTTAAGAAGTGTTTGGGTAGTTGTTTAAGGGCATCATATTAGTAGAGTGGGAAGCTAGATTTGGATCCTGT
Source organism: Chamaecyparis obtusa (assembly GCA_027943335.1). NCBI lineage: Eukaryota > Viridiplantae > Streptophyta > Pinopsida > Cupressales > Cupressaceae > Chamaecyparis > Chamaecyparis obtusa. The sequence goes on along the minus strand of BSBK01006116.1, from coordinate 121,026 downwards.
GAGATCTTGAAGATCAGATTGTTATCTGATAGTTTTTAATAGTAGAGCTATTGGTTTGCATGCTTGGAGACAAGGATATTTCTTGGAGGCTTGTGAGATCAAGTTCCAATCTACCTTAGGGTTTCCATCAATTGCTAATTATTTTCAGAACTAAACTAGCTAGGGTTAGGGCTTGGATCTTTTGTTGATCTTGTAGAACTATTTCTTGATTGTAATTGGCCATAACCTGGAAGGCCTTATAGTCGGGTATGTTAATGAAAATTTAGTTAAAAATAGTTATCTTGTTGTGTTATTCCGCATTGTGGTGTTTGGTTTCTTGTGGGGACTGTCCTTAATTGGATCCTCTTTACCTGTCCTGCATCATCATCTATGCATAATTTATCAAAGTGAGCATTCAAGTATTCAAGAATTCAAGATTCAATTCATCAAGGAGATCCATTGGTAGCCATTGAGGTTAGTATTTGTCTTAAAATTCATTTCAATTAATATTTTAATACTCTATTCCAAAATGGAATGTAAGGTTTTCCTCTTTCTTCTTATTACTAATCGATTGATTCATTTATGCATTGATCATTTTCTTATGGTTAATCAATTTGGATCTTTCCTTTGGGAATTTGGGGTTAAGAAGAGAATCTTACCTTCCCCAACTCTTCTATATGTAAAAGATATTATTTACATGTTGGTGAACACATCAACAATAACACACCAATCATTTTTTTTATCCTTTACATTTTGGTGAACCCGACTATGACTACTCTTTCTTTTGTAGTGTTAGATATTCATTTCATGTTAGATATTGCATGTATCTTAGATTAGCCTTCTTTTATGTTCTTGCATTTACATTTCAAAAATAAAACAAAAAAATCATATAAAGAAAAAATATTTATTTGTTCATGCCTTGTGTTTTCCTAATTTAGTTCATTTGCATTGCATTGCATTGGTGTATGAGCTTTACTACCTTCAGTCCTACTTACAATATCCTGGTTAGAAGAAGTTTCAGACCTATGGGGTCCTTTGATCCTAAGTCTTCCTCTCCTTTCCTTAGGATCTCGGATGACAATTTGATCACTCATGATTCCAATCCTACTATGGAGCATAACTCTTCTCACTCATCTCATGATGAGGATGATGTTTTAAGAGTTCCTCCTAAACAAGTCCAAAAAATTTCAACTGAACTTGATAAAATGGGAAATTGGCTTATTCAAGAAAACCATAATCAAGATTTATTCAAGCTATAGAGGCTCTTAAGAAAGTTCTTCAGGATAGTGATCAAGGTGTTAATCTCTTGTGTGGTATCACTCATCTTGTGCATTTAAATATCAAACCTTTAGCTCAAGAAGCTCAAGATCTAGGATTCACTCCTCTTATCACTAGTGTGGAACATTCTTCCATTCCTTTACCTAGCATTCCTACTTATACTCCTCCTTTAGTGACTACATCTCTTCATGTGAGTGTTCCACCAGTGTCTCTACCTACCTCACAACCTTCTTACCATTGTGTTCCTTTTACCTATTCCAACCCTCTTCCAACTGTGGTTCCAAGTATTCCACCGGTTGTGTCTTCCATTACCGTAGCTTCCTACACTTTCCCTAGTATTTCTAATGTTCTATGCCTCCTATTTCTTCTAATGATTCCATAATCATTAGTATGGCTCAAACTGTGTCCTCTTTACAACAACAACTTGCATCCTTAACTCAATCCAAGTTTAGTATTCCTACATGTGACATGGGTAGTCCTTTATCCCTATACATTATTCATGCTCACATTCCTCAGGAAGTTGATATGCCTCATCTTAATAATTACAATGGTAAGGGAGACCCTGTCACTCATGTTAAAATATTTCAAATCTTTTGTAGTGGCTATGCTCATGACCATAGGATTTTAGCCAAGCTGTTTGCTAGAACTTTTCATGATAAGGCCTTTCAATGGTATTGTTCCTTGCCTCCTTATTTTATTGATTCTTTTCCAAAACTCGCTAATGCCTTTATCCAACAATTCCAAAATAACATTGGTTCGCAAGTGTCCTTAACTAGTTTGATGCATTGTAAACAAAATACTAAAGAAAAATTGACGGAATTTAAGCATTTGTATGCTCAAATTTCTTATCCTATTGCTGATATTGATATTAAGCATATGTTTATTTCAAATTTATAAAAGGATATTGGATATAAGATTTTGCTTACTGAATTTACCTCTTTTCAACAACTTTGTGCAGCACTTCATCATTATCAATTATAAGTGAGTTAATTTGAGAGCAAAACTTTAATGGCTCTTGTTCCAGTTGATAAGAGTGATGCTACTCCTAATCCCAACAAGTTTCAAAAACCTAAAAACTATGTCAAGATAAATAAGCAAGAAAATGCAGTTGCTGATCAAGTTGTTGTTGCATCCAACACTGCCACTTTTGCATCCACTGCTTTTTGTCTGAATTGTACGTTTACTCCTCTTTTTGAATCTTTACATTCTATTATGATTAAATTATTGAATGCTAATATGATTACTTTGCCTCCTATTCAACCTCTTTTACCTACTACGATGGCATCCAAAGCCTTTTGTCAATACCATCGTCAGAATGGCCATGATACTGAGAAATGTTATTCTCTAAAACATAAGGTTCAAGACTTAATTGATTCTAAGGCTTTATCTATTGATAATTTTGATGGTAGTGGAAATAAATCTATCTCTCCTCCTAATCAAAACTTCCAAATCTATACGAATTCTTTGCCTACACATGATACTAATAGCATTGCTCTGTCATCTTCTATGGATATTGTTTATGATTCCAAGATGGATGATCTCAATCATATTGTTAACCATGTGGAGCATGTTATTTTGTCTCAACCTGTATCTCCACCCCAGCCTCAATCTCAACCTCAACTTCAAGTTCCATCTCAACCTAATCCTAAACTGAAACCTCAAAAACAACCTAAGAATAAAAGACCTAGCGAACTCTTGATCACCTTTGATGATTCTAAGACTATTAAAGCTCTTGATGGTCCCCTCTACATTTTTGCTAGGATTTCTAAGATACCTAAGCATGGTTGTCTTGTTGATCCTACATCCTTAGTCAATGTCATTACTAAAGAAAACCATTTTATGAAGAACTTACAATGTGATTGTTATGATACATCTAATGTATGGATCCAAACTTGTAATGGTTTTCTCTATCCATCATTTGGTTCTATTAACTTGCCTATTGAACTTTGTGGTAAAGTTGTGGACACTACCTTCGTTGTTGTCCCTACTTTTGATCAGTTTCAAGTTAAGCTTCATTTTCCTTGGTTGAATGTCATGCATTTCATTGCTTCTCCTATCCATAAGTATATTAAATTAATTCATGATGAAGAACTGAAGACAATTAATCATAGTTTATATCAACCTTATAGGCCTAGGGATTGTGCTACCCTTGACTTATTTTGGCCTTCATTACCTAATTCATGTTCTTCTCGACCTAATAACCTTTTTTGCTCATATCAAGCCTATAAACATCGCAAGATTGTTGAGTTAATCATGACTCATATGGATCTTAACTGTGGTCTTTTGCCTACGCCTTCCATACATCCTTTATCCATTGCTTCTAGTTTTGTTAATCAAGCTCCTAGTGTTGCTTTTCAGCCTACTAATAATCCTACTAATCCTCCTATAGAACCTGTGAAGGAACCGATCTACCAATGAATGTCGTAAGAAGAATTGGGCTCAAGCTAAGGCCCATGATTCTATTCTTCAAAGTTCTTTACCTTCTTTTGACCAACCTATGTCTGATGTGCTGGAAGAAGTTAATAATATTATGATGATTTTAATCGTATCTTAGATTCTATTTTGATTAATCTTGATGATGAAGATACTCTTGATGATCCTAATGATGCTAATGATGAATATGAGACTATTGACATTGATACCGATTTACCTAAGATTCTTTCAACACAATTGATAATTACACCTAGTATCGAACATCATGATTCTCAAGAGGATCCTTGTTTGGAACTGGCTATTATTCCTACTGTGTTAGATATAGTCCCTCTTGCAAGTTTCCCACCTTCCCTAAATGATATAGATTGAGATAGGGAGAGTAGGTGTTGTGCTTTATTGGCTTGTCCTCCATGGTAGCTTTTTTGTGTGTTTGCCTGTTGTATTGTGTTTCTCCCATAATGTGTTTGCTAAATGTTTGTTAGATTCTTTTATATGAACCTTGTTACTTTGTTGGTACAAGGTGATAAAGGAATTGAACCTGTTGTAATATTCCTCTATATGTATCTCTATTCTTCTATATGTTGTTTTCATGTTATTTTTTACCTGTGCTATTGTTCGTAAATGTTTTCCTTGTGTAGTCCACTTGGATTTGCGACTTGGTAGCACTGATTCTTTTTGGTCTCCATGTTGTGGTCCGAAAAGACTCTTCTTTGTAACTCTTGTGTTTTCTTTCCTCCATTGTGATTGTAGTTCTACTTTCTTTGGGGAATGATGTCAATTTATTTGCAATAATATCATATATATATATATATATATATATATATATATATATATATATATATATATATATATATATATATATATATATATATATATATATATATATATATATATATATATATATATATATATATATATATATATATATATATATATATATATATATATAGTATCTTATGATCATACTGACCCCATGGTAGGTAGATCCCTTATGTGTTATCTATATGTTTATGTGGTATTTCCCTTGATTTGTCTTCGTTTGGGGGCATCTCGTAGTGGAAATGTAATCAATGGGGTTGTTTATGTTTCTGTTCAAGCCATTTCTCCTATTAAAGTGTTAGCAATGACTTTAACGTGGGGGCATACACTCTGCTCACTTTTTGCACACATGCACATCCAAAATATTTTCAGACTTAAAATTTTCTTTTTTTTCTCCCTTTATGGATTAGAGACTAATCCTTAAAGCATGGATTTTTACTTTATAGGATCTCTTGATCCATCCAGATTCAATTTTCAAAGTTTTGATCCCTTAAGGTCTGAAGGTGTCCTTAAGACTAGATCTCTCTTATTTTGGATTTTCTCTTTTGGAATATAATATTCCTGAGGGTGAATCCTTGATGGATTGACTAGTGAGTAGCCACATTCACTAGGTGGTTCAACTCCATCTTTCCAGTTGCACTGTTTCCTTTTGTGATTCACAATGGGACACAGGTTCTCATTGGGCGAGGTAATCACACCCTCTTTTTTCTTTTTTCTAGTGATGTCTCTCTTATTGTAATCTTGGAGTTGACAAAGACTTGAGTCCCTGGGGGCTTGAGAATTACTTTGTCCCTTTGATTTCAATAAGATTTTCTTTTCTTTGTGATGCCATTTACCAAGAGTTTACATCGAGTCCATACTCTTGCTAAAGTGGGGGCTAAATGTATCATCAGAAAATGGAAGCACTTCCATTTAGGACTGATTTAGCCCTCTGAGTAAGTGGTTTAATGTCATGTCAAATGCCTTAAAGGGGTCTTTGACTTGGATCTAGTTTTTCCCTTGTCCTGCCCTGTTTTCCACTTCTTGCCTACCTATTTCTGGTATCTTTCTCTGAGATTTTAAGGTTCTTAACCTCAGGGTCAAGGTTGACCTTTTGGTTCAAGGTCAACCTCAACCCTAACCCAGGGTCTAAATTTCAAATTCCAAAGATTTCCAAATGTCAGGGTTTGGAAAGAATTCTTTCCCGCTTCCGGGTCAGCTACTTCGGGCTTCAAAATGGTGACTCTTAAAATACATTTAATATAGGTCCACTTCTAAGGGTATGCACCTAATGGGAATTTATTTCTCATATGTTGGCATCTCTAGAAGTTGGTGTCCTAGACTAGTATATAAGGAAGCCTGCTCCTCTCATTTTAGGGGGAAGGAGAGAAAAAGGAAAAGAGAAGGAAAGAAAAGGGAGGATCATCTATGCATAATTTACCAAAGTGAGAATTCAAGCATTCAAGATTCAATTCATCAAGGAGATCCATTGGTAGCCATTGAAGGATTCAAGCTCTATGGAGCCCTCTTGTTGAAGATTTCTCCATCCATATCCATTCAAGTTTCTTCCTATTCCAAGATCCATTCAATATTGGTGTTGAAGATCTAAAGGCAATTGATTTGAGACATCCTACATCCTACAATTCTAAATCCATTTGGAGCATCCATACTTGTGGATTCAAGGATTTCAATCCTCTACAAGGGTTTCAACATAAGCAAGGTGAATTGTTCTATTTACTTTGTTTATTACTACAATTTCAATTCTATTTCAAGGTTAATTCCAAAACTAGGGTTTGACCAAGGTATGCCCCTCATCCAAACAACAAAACCATTTTTTCTTGCAGGTGTAGGTGTGGAACAATGAATTACAGAACATATTCGAATACCCTTTTTGTCAAACTTTCAGGATTTGCAAACAAAATTTTCGTCAGAGTAGTGCAGGTCAAGGTCAACATAAAAGGGCACAATTGTGCCCCTATATTTGGGTCAAGGTTGACCTAGCTTAGAAAAGAAAAAGAATTATGGGTTTTCTCTGTCTCTGTGTTTTTGTTTCAAAACCGGGTGCACAATTTCCAGAAACTTAGTACAGACATCAGAAAACAACAATTTTCAGATTTGCTATACTTTGAGGTTAGTATTTATCTTCAATTCATTTCAATTAATATTGTAATACTCTCTTCCAAAATAGAATGTAATTTTTTCCTCTTTCTTCTAATTACTAATCAATTGATTCATTTCTGCATTGACCATTTTCTCGTGGTTAATCAATTTGGATCTTTCCTTTGGGAATTTGGGGTTAAGAAGAGAATCTTACCTTCCCTAACTCTTCTATATGTAAAGGATATTATTGACATGTTGGTGAACACATCAACAATAACACACCAATCATTTTTCCTTTATAGGTATATATTCCAGACTCACTTCTTTATCCTGTGCCTTCTCTCTTAGAAAATGATACTTGATAGCTATGTGCTTGGTCTTTGAGTGCATTAATGGGTTCTTTGATATATTAATGGCACTAGTATTATCAAAGTGTATAAAAATAGGTTCATTTACCTTTTCTTATATTCCTTCCAATATTTGCTTAATCCATAAAACTTGTTGATAATTAATGGTAGCAACCACATTTTTTGCTTCAGCAGTAGATTGTAAAATACAATTCCGCTTCTTTCTTGCCCATGACACTAATCTATTTCCAAGATAAAATGCTCCTCCACTTGTACTTTTTCTATCATCTATGTTTCCTACTCAAGTACTTTTTCTATCATCTATGTTTCCTACTCAAGTACTTTTTCTATCATCTATGTTTCCTACTCAATCTACATTTGTATAAACTTTAAGATCAAATTCTCCTTTCTTTTCATACCATAATCCATAATCTTCAGTTCCTTTTAAATATCTAAATATCCTTTTAACTGAAAGACCATGTGTGAATCTTTACGATTTGATGAAAATATAGCAACTATGCCAAGAACATGTGCAATATCAGGTCTTCTATGAAAAACATACTATAATTTTCCTATCATTGATTTGTATAATGTTTCATTAACTTCCTTAGAATCATCTTATTTTGACAATTTAGAACTGGTAACCATAGGTGTACCAAAAAGTCTTGAATCTTCCATCCCAAATGTTTTCAATATATCCTTAATATATTTAGACTGAGCTATGCATATTCCTTTCTTCATTTGTTGTACTTGTAATCTAATAAAGAATTTTATTTCTCCTATCATAGACATTTCAAATTCTTTCCTCAATTTGTTCAGCAAAAGATTTACTCATTAAGTCATTTCCTCCAAAGATTATATCATCAACAAATATTTAAGAAATCAACACTTTATCCTTGCTTTCATTTTTCAAATAGACATTATTGTTGTCATTTGTTCTTTCAAATCCAATCTTAACAAGATAAGAGTGTAGTCTTTCATACCATGCTATTGGTGCTTTCTTTAGACCATATAGTGCTTCGTGCAGCTTTCAAACCAAACCTTTACCTTTTTCTACAACAAATCCTTCAAGTTGTTCATTGTAGACTTCCTCTTCTAGTATTCCATTTAGGAAAGAATATTTTACATCCATTTGATAAAATTGAAATCTTTTATAGGTAGCATAAGCTAGCAATATTGTGAATCCTTCCAATCTAGAAACATGTGCAAATGTCTCTCCATAGTCTAGTCCTTCATCTTGTGCATAACCTTTGCATACCAATATTTCTTTATTTCTAATCACCTCACCATTCTCATTTAGTTTATTTCTGAAAACCCATTTAGTACCTATGACATTTTTGTCTTTTGGCCTATGTACTAATGACCATGTTTTATTCTTCTCAATCTATTCAATTTCTTCCTTCATTGCTTGCATCTAGTCATCATCTTTTAGTGCATCCTTTACCATTCTCGACTCCATCTCTGATAGTAAACATTTATCATCCCTAGCTCTTAATTGACTTCTTGTTAATACTCCATCACTCTTGTCTCCAATTATATCTGACAAGCTATTATTTACTCTTATGATTATTAGTGTTATAGGCTCCACATTATAAATATTTTTATTTCTTTTTCTAGTTTCACCTTATTGTACCGTTAACATTTTTTGTTTTATTATCAGTTGAGCATTATCAATTCATGTACTTACTTTCTTTATTTATATTTCTGATTCAAAGTAGATAAATTCACCATATCCTTTCAGTTTCTTTCCACTGTCTTTCTCAATCTATTATGAGAATTCATTAATCTTTACATTGGCACTTTCTATCATTTTGTTTGTCCTTTTGTTTAGACACTTGTAGGCCTTTCTTTTGGTAGAATATCCTAAAAATATTCCTTCATCACTTTTGGTGTCAAATTTTCCTTTCATTTCATCTTTCTTGAGATAACATTTACTTCCAAATATCTTTAAATAGATTACATTAGGTGTTCGTCCATACCATATTTCATATGGTGTCTTGTTTGTTCCTATATTGAGTTTTACTTGGTTTAATGTATATACCGTAGTGCTAACAACTTCTCTCCATAATTTCTATGCAACTCCTTTATGATTTAACAAAGTTTTGGTGCATTCAACGATATATTTATTTCTTCTTTCCACAATTCTATTCTATTGAGGCATTCTCAGTGCAGTTAGTTATCTTTCGATTCCATGTAGTTAGTTATTGAGGCATTCTCGGTGCTAACAACTTCTCTCCATGATTTCTATGCAACTCCTTTCTGATTTAACAAAGTTTTGGTGCATTCAACAATATATTTATTTCTTCTTTCCACAATTCTATTCTATTGAGGCATTCTCATCAAATTCATTTGACATAAATTCACCTCCTTTATCTGATCTAAGACATTTCAAAGTTTTTCCAGTTTCCTTCTCAACTCTTGCTTTGTATATTTTAAACATACGAAAAGCTTCTGATTTAACCTTTAAGAACATTACAAACATCATTCTTGAGTAGTCATCAACAAATAGTATAAAGTACTTATCACCACGATAACTCTCTTTACTTATAGGACCACATAAATATGTGTGTACTAGATCTAGAATATGTTTTGTAGAGTAGACCTTACTTGAGAAAATTTGAACTAGTCATTTTCCCTAGTTGACATTCGTTACATATGGCATTCTCTGGATTGTTTAGTATCAGTATTCCTTAGATACTTTTCTTCTTGCTAACTTTTACCAAATTATCAAAGTTCACATGACAGTCTTTTATGCAATATCCATCTTTCTTCTACTTTATCAATTAACAAATGACCATATGTAGTATTCAGCTTGAAAAGATTACCTTTTGTTTGTTCACTGATAGCAATCAGTTCACCAGTCTTTTCTGATATCTTACATTTTCCATTAATAAACTCAAATTTGAATCTTTTTTAATTAAATTGAGATACACATAGCAAATTATACTTCAATTCATCATCCCAATAGACATCTTCATATGTAATTTCATTAGTTAAAGCAATAGAACCTTTACCTTTGATTACATAGGGAGAACCATTTCCAAATCTGATTGAACCTCCATCGCAATGTTCCATGGTTATGAATATGTTCTTATCTCTAGTCATATGATGTGTGCAACCAATGTCGATGATCTAATCATTGTTATAATTCATGCTTGTGATCAAAGCTTTTTCTTCACCGGTTTGAGTGTTGTCGATAGAGGGATCTTCCTTTACAACAAAAAATAATATTCCTCATCATCATCATTAGTATTATCATCTTCATCTTCAGCTGCATAAAAAATCTTCTTATTTTTATGATTGAAGTATTTATATTTCTTGTATTTATCCTTCTTTTCACTATTATTTTCCTTTTTCAGTTTGTTGGGACATCTGTGTGCAAAGTGACTAATCTATCTACAATTCTAGCATGCAATAGGGCTTTTCCCTTTATATCTTCCTTTTCCTTTGGGAAATCTCTTGGCTATTAAAACTTCAAGTTCCACCAACTCTTTTTCTTTAGAAGCTAAACCTTAATAGTCATCTGAATCATAAACAAATTTTCCTTTTCTAGATGATCCAATATTTTTTGAGGCTTGAAATGCAACTTCAGTAGCAGGTTGACTATTATCAAAATTACTCAACTCAAATGTAGTCTATTTTCCTATTAATGAATCCAATGTGACTTTATTTGGATCAATAGATCTTAACTCTTGAATAATAGAAACTCTAATTGCATACGTAGGTGTACATTTTCTAAGAATTTTACTTACTACATAATCATCTTCAAGGTTTCCTCTAGCTCTGCTGATGGCAGCAACAATCTCTTTTATCCTTATATTGTATTGTGTAATGTTTTCTCCATCTTGCATCTTTATCTCATCATACTTTCCTTTTAGACTATCAAATTTAGCCTTTAGTACATGTGCATCACCTCCATATACATTTTTCAACTTATCCCACATGTCTTTTGCATTATTCATGTGTTGGATATAAACATATTCAACATTAGATAAGGCACTTACAATCTCTATCCTTAGTGAGTTATGTATCATCATTTCCTTTCTCTCATTTACAAAAGGTGTTTTAGTGGGTGGTCTATAATTTATGGTAAGATAGACAACTGATGTATCTAATAGTCCTAACAAATGTAAATTCATTCTACTTTCCCGTGTATTGAAATTGTGCTTGGTAAACTTGGGTGCTTCCTTCCTATACATCTTCAGATATTTTTCTTAAGCGGTTAAGATTTTTGAATTAGGGAACTTAGCTCTGATACCAATTGTAGGTGTAGGGTTGATTAATGAGAGGGGGGTTGAATCAGTAATCACCAACCCAAACTAAATTTTACAGTCATAATACTTCTTTAAATAGATTTACCGATTAAAATATATTTTAACCTATAACATCATTATCGGTTAACTAAACATTAAACATCCATGCAACATATAAAATCATTCACACAATAATAACACCAATATTTATCTCATGGAAACCTGATTAGGGTGAAAATCACAGTGTGAGAACAATGCCCATAAATAATTGTACTCTTTTGGAATATGCCCGATTAAGAACTTGCCCTATTAAAGGTCCACCCAATTAGGGTTATAAAATCACAGTTAAATGCTACCTAGTTAAGGGATTTTCTTGGAGACTTGTTAAAGTCTTCTACTTTGCTAGGAGTAACCTGGTTAGAGGATCTTAGACACTCTTTTGTGAATGCCACGTGGTTAGATGATTTTACAATAGACATGTTAGGGTCACTCGATAAGGGATTTTACTGTCACAATTGTTAGAGAGTAACAACTAACAAATGATCTGTATTATGTACAAATCTTTCTAATTCATATCCAATGAATTTCATTAACACAATAACATACCAATTCAATTATCCATTCTTCTTTGTGATCACAACAATGCTTCTCTGATTAACTTCTTTATTCTGTCGATATCTAGTCTTTCACCATAATCTTCTTCTTTTCTTCGTTACAATACCAAAATTCTTCTTTCTTCTTCCTTAAGTATAATTTCCTCAATCATAAACCCTAAACCTAAATCAAATGATATGTATCTTTCATATCAAATCTAACCATCCATATTTATTTTCTTTATATCTTTGTCAACTTGCTAATTGATAAACCATATTACTCTTGTAGAAACTTCCTTAATATGTTTTACCTTGATCTTTGTGTCATCAAATTTCTCCTTAGATTATGCTTGAGTTGTCCTTATTTCTTATTTCATCATCTATTCTTATCTCGCTTTTAGGTATGTACTATCTCCAATAAAACTTCCTTTGTACCAATAAGACAATAGTTTACCGGTAAGTATCTTAATCAAATTAACTTCACCTTTAATTATATCTTATTGACATCTTTATGAATAGCATCCTTCAACTAACTCCTTATCATATTCTAATAAACAATCAAATCATTCATTTGTCCACCATTGTTTGTCTTAAATCTTACCTGATAAGGTTCCTATCGACATATCTTTTACCTTACTTAACTTCTCATTACAACAACAATAATTCCATACTAATAGACATAGTAACAAGTCAAAACATCATGCCAAGCATCATGTTAAATAGTTTGACATCAATGTATACCAATCATGTCTTTACTAGCAACAAGATAAATAAACAATCTCCAACTAGTTATGCCAACACAAACTATGTTTACTCATGATGAATTACCTTCTAAAGAAGTCAACGATCAACATGATGACCTTATGGTAGTTTTCCTCATCAATGGTAATCACATTTTTATGACATTAATTGATAATGGTTTTGGATTAAATTTTTGTATCGTGGACATGTTGCGTGAAATCAAAGCTAGCATTTCAACCGTTAAACCTGATTATATTCCTATTTGTGGCATTGATAATAATTATAAGAAAACATTAGGCATTATTACATTACCTTTTAAGATAGGCCCAATTATTTTAAACATTCCTATTCATGCGATGCATGATCCCCTTAACTATAATATTCTTTTGGGATCACCTTGTTTACATGCTATGTATGTTGTTCCTTCAAATCTCCATTGAAAATTCAAGTTTATATAAAACAACTTGATGTACACACTTATGGCAAATGATAGATCAAATAGTTATTTTCACATTGAGTCAAACACTAAACCTATGTCTATTGAAGATAAACAAGATTTAGATTTTGAACCTAAGGATGATCCTGCTCCTACTAGTGTCCTTTTGGATGATGATTGGAGATCCTTAGATTTCACACCAACTTATGTTGGAGAATATAAAGTCCCAACAGTACAATTTGAACAATCTAAATCTAATCAAGAATCCAAGAAAATAACTTCTCTTTCTACTGATCTTAGTAACAATTTTGTTATTGCTTCTAATCCTAATGAATCTTTGGAAAATATTAAGCTTGATTGTTATGACATGGTGACTTATGAGGCTCCATTGAGACTCTCTGATATGGCTTCTCATTATGGTATTGGTTATCGCTTATTAGAAAAACATGGATTCAATGGGAATGGATGTGGAAAACATGGACAAGGAATCAGAGTACCCTTAGTAAATGAGAGGCATTAACATTCTTCTAGACTATGATTTAATCCTTATAAGCATCCACAACAAGTTTCTCTCAATACCAATACCATTCAAGATACCTCTCAAAACAAACCAATGATTGTTGTAAAAGAGGATAATAATCTTGATGTTCTTCCTTCTCAAAATCCAACCTTACAATATAAGGATCCTAATAAAGTCAATCCTATTCAATCTCCATTTCCTTCTTTAATTAAGTCTCCTAATAGGGACATGATTATACTAGTACATGATCTAGTGGGTATCATCCCCACCAGGGTTTTTCCCTTAACATGGTTTTCCTTGAGAACAAAAATATTGTGTGTTATGATGTTGGTATTTATCTTGTTAATCTTGTTTTGCATTGTTTTATTCTTTATTGGTGACTTGGTTAAAAATCATAAAGTTCATAATTATAGCACAAAACAGATTCACCCCCCCTCTCAGTTTGTATGGGACATATAAAAATTATCAAAGGATCTTATAAATTCAATTTATTTTGTAACCCAAGTATCTATTGTCCAAGATGGTTTATAATCCCCTATTAAACATTGAATTAAATTATTAGATTTGCCTTTTTTTACAATTGAGGAAGTGAGCCAATCTTAACCACTGATAGGCCTCTGTGGATTCATCAAGGTGGTTTTTCTATCATCCTAAGGGGAGTGCCACCATTGAAAGAAGACTCCCATTCTCATCCCTAATGACTCACACATACCTAGTCATCCCTAGATTACCCTCGGTCACCCCACCAAACTTATGAAAAGTTAAGATTCCCTTAACCAAGGGAATAAATTCTTATTCCTTAGTAAGGATTACTAGTTTTTTTAAAAAAACTAAACCATAAGAATATATACAAAGCCTATATTGAACAAACATATAATATAAAATTATAACCATTAAATGAAACACAAAATCATATAAACAAAGATGTATATATAAAAATATAACTAATAAGATTTACATGCAAACATACAAACACAACATAAAGCTTAAAAAAATATAATCACAACATATAGCATAAGAATATACAAAGACAGGCAGAAAATAGTAAAATGTATAGGTGTCCATTTAAATTTGAAAAAATGTGTCTTAAAGAGGAGAACTTTGTGGGAATGATAGAACAATGGTGGAAGAAAGAAACATTTGAGGGCTCAAGAGCCTTTGTATTTATGGAAAAATTGAAAGCTATCAAGAGAAGACTAAAACAATGGAACAAAGACCACTTTAGTAATATTTTTTAGATTAAATCATCTCTAGTAAAACAAATGGAAGAATTAAATGAGAGGGTTTTTAAGGAAGGTATGAACCAGGAGAGATTTATGAAAGAGAAATAGTTACTCATAAAATATGAAGATGTCTTGGCTAAAGTGGAAATATTTTGGAGATAGAAGTCAAGGGAGGTTTGGTTGGTTGAGGGTAATAAAAATACAAAATTCTTCCACAAACACAAAAATATTAGAAGGAACATAAACACCATTATGGAAATAAGGAAACTAAATGGGGTAGTTTTATAGAATCCAAAGGATATCTCTAGCGAGGCGGTGGACTTATTTGAGAAGTTGTTGAATGATAGAGAAGGCTCTAGGTGGAGATCTCAAGAAATTATTCTTAGAAATATACCAACTCTTATTAAAAGAGACCAAAACAAGATATTGGATATGAGATTTACTAAAGAATAAATAGAGAATTCCTTAAATAAAATCCATCCAAACAAATCCCCTAAGAAGGATGGCTTCCCTGTCTATTTTTATTAGAAATGTTGGTCCTTTCTAGGGGATGAAGTTACTGAAGTTATGAAAAGTATTAGGAATTCAGGAAAAATTCTAAGGGAATTGAACAATACCTTCACAACACTTATCCCAAAGAAAGAGAAAAAAGCTACCCTGGATGACTTTAGACCTATATTATTGTGCAACACCATCTATAAGATCTTAACTAAAATGTTAGAAAGCAAAATTAAGGGCTTATTACCAGAAATCTTTACACAGGAGCAAACATGCTTTGTTTTAGGTAGATCTATTTTGGATGGGGTTATCATAGCTCAGGAGACTATTAACTCAATCCAATGTAATTGGGTTCCTAGTATGCTTATTAAATTATACATTAAAAAGGCCTATGACAAAGTAGATTGGAGGTTTTTATGTAAGTGTTTGAAAGCCTTTGGTTTTTCTAGTCAATGGATTAATATAGTTTATGAATGCATCTCCTCACATAGGATTTCAGTGTTAGTAAATGTGATCTCCAGAAGGCTTCTTTGAGATCTCTAGGGAGATAAATTAAGGTGAACCTTTGTCTCCATATTCATTTATCATTAAGGATGAGGCATTAGGAAGATCCTTGACTAGGGCTAGAGACCAGGGGATAGTAAATGGAATAAGGATTACTGGCGAATTAGATCCAACAACTCACCAACAATTCATGGATGATACAATGCTATGTGGAAGAGCTAAAGAGGAAGAAGCAAGGAGCATTGAAAAGTTACTAGAAGATTATTTAGAAGCCTTAGGGAAGCTTATCAATAAGGATAAATTAGAAATATTATTCTTCAATA
>BSBK01006116.1:62500-97500 GCA_027943335.1 Chamaecyparis obtusa | reverse complement strand
ATCAGTTTTCACCGAGCAAGGTCGGGAGCTATCTAATATGATTACCGAGCAAGGTCAGAGCAATATGAATTCCCAAGTTCACTGAGTTGCGAAGTCTTTACCGAGCAATTAATTCATAGTGGGTGACAGTCTGTCGGAACTCATACCCTAATTTCTACTAAGCATTAATGACAGAGTTGTAAACAAAAGGCAAGAAATCAAACTCATTCTTCACCACGAACTTTAGCATTTTGAGAGCAGAAAATTTCCAGAGCAATCAAGCGATTCAAATACTTTTGCGAAAATAATTCTCTGTGAGCTACCATGGCATCATCCAGTGCTTTAGCGAAGAAAGGAACAGAAATGATAATCCAAGGGGAATGGAGAGCACCAGATTTCAAACTCGTGCCCGCAATTGCAGCAACCCTAGACCTGAACGGAGCTCAATCTCAGATTCCTCCTAAGGTACTACTTGTTAACGATATTCGCAATCATTTCAATTGTGCAATTCAAGAGATGGGAAACCTAGAGCTAGATATTGTGTGTGAAGAACTGTGTGTGAATGGTGTTCTAAAACCAGAGCACAAACATCTGGAAGACAAGGGATTAGTTCACATTACACATTTACCTCAAAACTTTTAGGAGAAATGGGTTAGATACATTCTCAACCGTGTACACAAAGGCAAGATTTGGCTTGAGCAACCCATAGAGATCACTAAGAAGATGATTCACCGAATCACCGGTCTTCCCATGTTAAACAAAGTTAAATCTACCAAAACCCTAGGTCGGCCGGAGCTGGAGAAGAAAACCCTAGCCGAGTGGGATGGTAGAGGCATGAAAGTAAGCAGCATTACTGATGCTGAACTGAAGTTTGGAACACACATCATTGCTCATAAAATATACAGTTCAAGTTGGCAGAATAGTGTTCCCTGCGAAGCCATAGACCTAGCATACAAAGTGGTAAAGAATAATTTATCATTTGACCTTGCAGATTTGTTGTTAAAATAGTTTAACAAGAACATGGAAAGCATTCAAACTTCCAAAAACAATCCATGTAAGTTTGGATCTCTACTGGTCTGTTTATTTTTCTATGTTCAGAAATTCTTCCCTTCCAAAGGAAAAGTAGTATGGAGAAAGGATGTGCCAATTCTTTATGAGATAAATGAATATATTTCAGAAATGGGTGAAAATTTTGAGAACATCATGGATAGTTATTTTGAGTCTTTCAAGGAGAAAATGAACGACAGATTCCGGATTCCACAGAAGTTGGTGGAGGATTATAAGGATGATATTTGTTTCATGGTGGACTGTGACAAAGTATACATTCAAGCAGCTAAACTGAGGATTGTACATGTGAAACTGTTGATCCCAAAGCTCCATATTTTGGGACATATGAAGAAGCAAAAGTGAGAATTGAATTAAGTATAAAGCTTCCACAGGCAGTAAATAAAGGAAAAAAGAGGATAGCCAAAATGCAAAATATAGGTGAACTCCTCCAAAGGAAAGCGAAGCAAAAGAAGCTTAAAGAGGAGAGAGACAAGGAATATAAAATCATTAAGGATGCTAAGGACATTTTGTCAGAAGCATTAGGTATTAAAGTAGACTCCTCTCAACATGTTTTGTTACAATTAGCAGAAGCGGTAAATAAGTACAATGAGGATTCATCTGGGATAGACAAGTTAGTTGAAAAAGCTGAGAAGAAATTCAACAATAAAGTGCTTGAGCACATTGCTCAGCACATAGCTATTAATCAAGTAGAATTATCTTCAGTTTTGACAAACATTGAATCTTCCTATTCGAATGTTACCTCTCTTTTGGCCAAACTATGCAATGTTGCCGAGTTCACCAAGGATGTCAAGGATAAAATGAATAAAATTGATGAGGATTTGAAGATTAGCATATGGAAGCTGCAACTTGAACCAAGTTCAAACTCTGCTCATCACATGAAAATCTCATTCCTATCAAATATGCAGTCAGAACTATTGAAAGAAGACACAAGGATCCAGTCCACACTGCTAGACATTTAGAACATGATCCTTCCCATCATGAATACAATGTATAAGCACATTGAACATTCCAAAACATTAATTCATGAAAATCAGTTCTCAATAGCAGATCACATGATTGCACTCTCTGCAGAAGTCCAAATTGCAATCCAAACATGCAAGATTTTGCAAGAAAATTGGGATAGAACTCTGGCACTGATAATGAAGGTACATTCTATTTTTCTATCAAATTTTGGATTCTCCCTGTAAAACACTTGTATATACACCTTTGGCATTATCATCAAAAAGGGGGAGATATGTATAGAAGAAAAAGTTAGTGCATTGAAAGGGGGAGATAATTTATAAAGCCCTATGACAAAGACAAATTTTGAAAAATCAAAATAAATCTTAGCATGGTTCATGTATATAAGTTTTGGGCAATAAGTGTTTTTGTCACTAATGCCAAAGGGGGAGATTGTTGGCATTAAGCAGGATTGCCACTAGTGACAACACTTATTTGCATCCTGAGTGCAAACCGAGCAGAACAGTGCAAACCGAGCAGGATAGTGCAAACTGAGCAGAACAGTGCAAACTGAGCAGGACAGTGTAAACCGAGCAGAACAGTGCAAACCGAGCAGGACAGTGCAAACTGAGAAGGACAGTGTAAACTGAGTGACATTATGTCTACCGAGTCACAAGTATTTACTAAGTTTGAAACTTACCGAGTGGTTAGTATGAACCGAGCCTTCACTTCTACCGAGTGCATGACGATGCCGAGTAATGCAGTGGACGCCGAGTATCAGAAAGTCACCGAGTTAGTTTGCAGGAACCGTGTAACCATACTTGGGCCGACTTAGTAGCACTTATGTTTATTTGTTAAGCCGACTTAGTAGCACTTATGTTTATTTGTTAAGCCGACTTTGTAATTGTAATTAATTGTTTAGACTTGTATATAAACAATGTTGTACAAATACCAAGTAGTATGAGTGTGGAATAAAAAAGAAGAAGAGATAAAAAGGCAGAAACTAGTGAATTACAAAGGGCTACTATACATAAGGAGCAGCAAAGACAAATTCATCACAAAAGGTGATCAGTACATCAGCGAATCTCATTCAGCAATCCAGTTGCAAAGTAAGAGATCTACTGTTTCATCCTAACAGGTGAATCAGCTTGAAATCCTTTAACCGGGTAGACTTAACAGTCTTTGTAAAATCTCTTAACCGAGTGCATACTTCATTGTATGTTTGTAAATCGTCTAACAAGGTGGACCTAGCAGTCCTTATTGCTCCTAGCAGGGTAGATCATCAAAAGTGATCAATGTAAGCCTTAACCGGCCAACTTTATACTGTAGTATTAAAGCTTTGTGGGTTTCATCCCCACCCCAGTTTTACTTTCTTTTGGAAGGTTTCTGGGTAACCAAATCTATGTGTCATTGTTGTGAATGCTTTTATGTTTCATGCTTTCTATATGCAAAAGGATAAAGTGAACTATATGTTAATACATCTGATATTGAAAAAAATAATTTGAAGTTACTGATTCACCCCTCCCCTCTCAGTAACTTGGTTAATTCTTGAATATTTCCAACAATATATATATACATATACATATACATATACATATACATATACATATATATATATATGTATATGTATATGTATATGTATATGTATATAGACACACACACACACACATATATTCTTATATTTATTTTTTCTTATCTATATATATATATATATATATATGTTTATTCTTTCTTTTTTCTTTCTAAGATCATGTTTATCTCCAGAGCTTTAGGAGTAGTTTTGTTAATTCTGCAATATTAACATTAGGGAAGGTTTAATTTTTTCCAAAATTTCTCTGAATTTTGCATACGGGATAATGATCTTCGATAATATGGTTAGAGCATGTCAGGGGGTTAAGTGATAATCACTAACTATTAGGGTATACGAGCTTAAGACATGCACTCAAATCCTTTTAATTAAATTTAGAGTTTCCTGTGAGGAAGCAATTAAGTATCTCTACAATGTTTAAGTTAAATGGCATTGGTAAGAGTGTCAACTTTTTGAGGGATGGGGAGATGACATGTAGCTTGCACTTCCATGATGAATCCAACTAACTAGGAATTAAGGGACATTTATTTTAGTTATATCTCACACGTATTGTGGGTATTTAGTGTTGGAAATTGGCAATTGTTTTATTCCCATAGGAAATTTGGTAGAAAAGGTAAAGGAAACTATGGATACTCTTATCCACATGAAGTTGGAGAAGAGGGAGATGCCATTTTGGGGAGAAATTATAAAGTTGAGACTGGGAAAAATGATGAAGGTGTTGGCAAGTTGACTACACTATTGTATATGACTATAATTAAGTGTTGTCATTATGGAAACAAAGTCATATGGAGTTTTGGAATCAGCGCACTTACTCATATGATCAGAAAAATGGCTAAGTATGGAAGACTAGGCAATCAACAGAGCACCAGATGAACAGAGCATCAGCGCACGTGTGTATGACCGAGTTATGGCATGCACCCTTGAAGATAAGCTTCTAATTATATAATCAGGCTAAGTCTAAGAGTGCATGATCATATGAGTTAGTATGAAGAAGTTACAACCAGATGAGGTGACATAGACAGTGAGTGACATAATAGAATAGAGCATGGAGTCAACTGTTGGTATTTTGGTTAGTGTGTATAATATTATTTTGTAAAGGCTATGCACCTATGGTATTTAGGTTATAGACATGTTAATATCATTATATGTAAACACGCTTGAGCCAATTCATTTGAAAGTGTTGTATGTAATTAGTTAAAGGCCGACTTAATGAATAATTTTGTATGTGCATATAAATAAGATATGTGTCTTTGTACTTGAGTATGGCATGAGATATAGAGTTGATTGCAGCAGAGTAGAAGTATGTGAAATATAGTTAGAATGTTGTAGATCTTTACAAGAGGCTAAAGCATCAATGCACAAAAGGAACTGATCAGACAAGCAGTGTCAAAGAAGCAGTTCACCATTGGTAGATATAGTGTGTATTTGATATCCAGGAGGTTGTAGCCTTCTCATTGAGCAGTGAGCTTTGGAAGTGAGCCACCACCCCTAAAAGGGTTATTGTAAAAGACTCCTAACAGGGTCTGACCCTTGACCAGGTCACTGTACTTATTGCATTGTAAAGATCAGCTTCTAAAAGGGTTGTAAGATCTTCTAATAAGGAACATAATACACTAGTGCAGTTCTTAGTGGGTGTCAATTCCCACTGGGTTTTTTAACTATTTGGGTTTCCTTGTAATCATATCTGGTGTTATGTGTTATGGTTGTTTATCTTACTTGCATTGATATTCATTTCAATACTTAAGCAATTAAGTTAAGTTTCAAGATATTAGAAAAAGTAATAATATATAGAACACTGATTCATCTCCCCTCTCAGTGTTCCCATTCTTAAAAATTGGTATTAGAGCTTTGGTCCTCTGAAGACAAGTTTAAACACTTGAGGAGATCACGGGTTCAGAAGAAGTGAAACATCTGAAGAAAAATCTTGAAGAAACTCTTGAAGACCTTGATAGATCTGAAAAGGAAATTGAAGAACTGAAACTAAAGGTTAGTGGTTCTCAAGTACTCATTAAGAATCTAAGAAAATATTTGAAGGATTGTTCAAATAGTGATTTAGGGAAAATGGTCAAAAAGATGAATGAGGAAGACACATCTCTGAAGGATCAGATTGAAGAGTTGGATGAAAAGCTATTTAACAATAAAGAAGCCTATGAAGAACAGGTCAATGAAAACAAGCAATTGGATGAAGAACTGAGGAAGGTAAGCATGAAAATATTGAAGTTAGAGAACATCAAGAAGCAAGTGGAATCTGAATTAACTAAAGCTAAGAATCATATTGACAAATTGCACAAAATAAAGGATCTAATAGAATCATAGTTGTATTCACAAAAGATTAAAGGAGACACCTCTGGTATTGGATTCAATGAAGCCCAAGTTCAGATTGATGCTATGCAAGATAGAATGAAATCTCCTAAAGAACCTACAAAAGCTAAGAAGACTGAAGATCCCACTGAAGCTAAAGTAGAACCATCTAAAGATGAGCACAAGCCAGTAAACAAAACTTGTTATGCCTATAACAAGCATGGTCACATAGCAAGAGATTGTAAAGAGGTAAGACCTTTCAATGGTTACTATTATTCATGCAATAAGTTTGGTCATAGAGCTATGAATTGTAGATCAAATCAAAGAAATCAGACTCAGCAAAATTAGAGAAGTCATCCACAATAGAATATCAGAAGTCCTCAGAACATTACATGTCAGATATTTAATTATAATGGTCACACAGCTAGATAGTGCAAATTGGTAACCCACATCAATGCACCAAGGAATATCAGGCCTCTAGTTATTTTTCACTCATGCAAAAAGGTTGGACACATCTCAAGGTTCTATAGATCAAAAGTGCAAAGACAGGAAAGCCCTAAAAAGTTAGAAGGATCAATATTAGATGAAGTAGGAGAAGTCAAGTTTGTGAAAGCTACAAAAGATGTAAGCATGATTTGGAAGGAAGAAAAGATAGATAATGTTGGTGAATTAGTTGTGGATGCATCCACAATGAACGCACCTCCTATTTATGGTTAAATGACTATTATGATCATAGGGGGAGCTAGATTAGCTCTAGACCCCTGCGTGGCTTGTATGCTCACTCTTAGAGTATGTGCCTTTAGATATAATTGTTTGGAGACTAGTCGATGTAGTATGCAAGAGCGCACTACCTGATCGATAACATAAAGGAAGATTGGAATTCTCTGTGGGATTCTATGTTTATGCGACAAGCATTAATGGTGGAAATTTGTTTTTATAGTCACCGAAGATACTTTATTTACACATTTGCATTCAAGTTTGAGCATTTGAAGATCACAGGAGTTTAAGCAGTTGAGTTGTGAAGAATTGCAGTTGGATTATCAGTGAAAGGAAGTTAAGTTTGTTGCGAAGCCCTTGTTTAGACATGATGGTTTAGAAATCATTGGAAACCTCTTTGAAGCATTAAATAAAGTTATGGCTACACCAGTTGTTTTTTGTGTTGCTAAAAGAAAGAGGTACATATTTAAGAAGCATCCATTCAAGTCTACCCTAGATGATTTGGAAGGAGCATTCTCTAGGACTCCTATGGGAGTTATGCACATAGAGGACATATGCGCATATATTTATTGTAAGAAGGAACTTGTTGGATTATATAGTTCATCAAATCATACATAAAAACCATGATGAATCCAGACAAAACCTTCCTAGATGAGTTCGCGCGCTTGGAAGACAATCCTATTGTTTTGATTACATAAAAGTAGGTTTTGAAAGGACTCAAAACCTTTTACATCCAGATTACAAGATAGGCATTACAGTTCCAAAAAAAACCATGCAAAAACACCAAAAAGAGACACATAAACAAGTCCTTAAACAAAAAGACAGAGAAATAAACAAAGGACAACAAAAAGATAGCAAGACATCAACCTGTTGGCTAAATACATTTCATAAGATCTACCACCTGTTTAGCAAGCATCTGCATGTTAGCAGAGGATGCTCTGAGTTCCTCAATGTCATTGTTCTTTTTATCCTTTGGCTTCTTGAACCTTGATCTAGTTCTCTTGCTTGGACCATGATCCTCCTTGACCTCGGTGATTGTCTGCTCCCCTTTCCTCTAGTCCATTTTGTCCACCAGAATCTTAACATGCTCAGCCAAAGCCTTAAGAATAGAAAAACTCTGCTCCGCAATATTACCAACCATTTTCTCCAGCTTGTTGACTCTGTTTTCCATAATTTCAATTCTTTTTTTCATCACCTCTCCATTTTCAATTTTCTCTTCCATGGAAATGATTATGTCATTAAAGGCAAAGAGCCCCTCAGCCCTATCGACTATCTCCTTCAGCTCATCAATACATTGACCCATGGTCTTCTCTCCAGATTCATCCTTCTAAGAATCCTAGTCTCTTTTTATAGCTGATGAATATGGGATTTCATAGTTGTGATGTCGCTTTTCATGTTACTAAGATTGATAAGGAAAGCAAGACACCCCAGATTCTCAAAATCCTTATTCTCTCCCACCATCTCCTCCTTGGAGCTCTCCACCTTATCCTTCTTAGTGTTGGCTACTTCCTTCTCCTAACCATCCTTCTCAATATTGGTGACATCCTGGGCAACATCTTGCAGAATATTTTCATCGACCAGAACATCTTGGTCCAACCCTATACTCTCCTCCACAACAGGGTCATTCTCCACCCGCTCTTCTTGTTTATCCTAGCTTTTCTCCCGAGAAGAAGAGCCCTCATCAGATGAAATGAAAACCCTCTTAGCTCTTTTCTTATTCCCTTTTTTAGCTTTGGTACACTTTCCAATGGGCTCCATTTTGTTTTTACCCTTCTTCTTGATACTGTCCTCCCTACTCTCCTCTTCCTCCATTTCCATATCAGTGACCAAATCCTCCACCTTGATTTTCTTTTTTTCTTTTTTTTGGAATAGACTCCTGATACTCCTTAGAGTCACCCTCATCATCTTTAGTTTCCTTCATGAATGGTTCCTCTGATTATTTCCCATCTGTATCATAATCTTCAAGGGCCTTTCGATTCAGCTGAGGCCTCTCAACCTTCTTAGATTTTAGAACCTCATAAATGAGGACCATCAACCCATCATGACAGGCGTGGTCACCATCAGGATCCCTCTGCCAGCTGAGAATAGTGGCATTTAAAGAGCTCAAAAGATAAAAGGGGAAATTAATTTTAACCCCACGCCTAAAATGATTCAGTAAAATCAGATGATGGTTGTAAATTATGGTATATCTACCATCCAAAGTAATGTAGCTAATAATCACAAAGAGAACCAGTCTCCATGACCTAGAAATAATTTTAGGATTAAAGTAGGAATCATCCACTTTTACCATATGCTTCCTCTCCTGCTCCATTGGTGCAAAAGCCTCCATAGCTTTATTTGAGACCTTCCTATCCTTGTAGAAGTTAATTCCTTCTATCTTTAGACCTGTCACCTCTACGATGATCTCCTCAGTCACCTCCATGCTCTGCATTCCCACCATGACTTTCCCTTTATTCTAGGTCTTAATGAAGTGCCTGGTAATGACAACTTTCCCTCCATGCAACTTCTCCATATAAACTGCCAGACCCCCATCTTTGACAATGTTCCACACCTCCTAGTTCTAGTTCCATTCGTTGTAGTTCCTAGGTTCACACCTTTTCTTTCTACCTCCCATAGCTCTGCAATAGTCAGGAAAACCCTTCTCAAAATTTCTCACAACACTTTGCAAATTTGGCTTAAAGTTTTAATAATGTCGTCTAACACCTTGAAAGACCCATAAATCATGCCAAATGAAAATAGTAATCATCTTAGAATCACCCCAATGTCCTTCATCATCTTCACACAAACTTCTACATTGATTACTCATTAAAATGATCTTCATTAAGAATGTGTTTCCTGTTATTTAATCGATCCTTATCGATTAATGATATCCCATCAAGAGGGAGGACAAACCCATCATTCCACTCGATATCCACCTAGCTTTGGCAAGCCACATTTGCTGCCCAGTCAGTTGTTGAATTGGCCTCCCTAAAATTATGAGTAATAATACACTCATCAAAGGAATCAATAATGTTTTTAGATTTTTTAATAGCATTGGCTATGGTCCATGAAGGGGTCATAGTATTATTAAGACATTTAATAATGTTAGGGAGTCCCCTTCAACCCACACTTTTCTATAGTTTTTTCTCTTAGCTAACAATAAACCATAAAGAGTAGCGTTAGCCTCAACAACATGGTTAGTATTGAAGCCTATAGGAATGGCCTTGGCCCCTTTTCATATTCCATATTCATCATGGATAACTATACCACAACCTACAATTCTCGGGTTTCCCTTAGAGGCACCATCAAAATTGACTTTCATCCAACCATTAGGGGGACAGTCCCACCGGGCCTCATTTCTTAGACTTCTCTTGATATCTTGGACCTTCCTCCCATCAAGCTTCCAATTTTTATAGACTTTAACCTCCCAATCATCTATCGGATCCTGATATTTTTTAACCAACCCAATGTTCTCCAACAGGGTTCTCTTAATCTTGTGGAAGATAACAACCCAACTAGATTCCTTGTTTCTAAAAATACTATCATTCCTTTCTTTCCAAACCCCCCAACACATGTAGGGAAGAAAGAAGCTCCATATAGAAAATAAAAGGTTGTTATTAGTAGGAGGCTTCCAAGAAGTGAAAATCTCCTTAATATCCCATGGAAAAACCCAATCCATATTCATCAAATCTAGAAATTTCTCCCATATTTTTCTAGCAAAGGAACATTGAATAGCTGTATGATTAATGTTCTCCTCATCACTCTTGCAGAGACAACATCTATTGGTAACATATAAGCCCCTTTTCTTTAGATTTTCAATAGTTAAGATTTTATCCTGCAATAAGATCCAGAAAAACATGTTAATTTTAGGTGTTAAACCTTTGAACCAAGCATTGGCCCACCATGATTCCGGGCTATCTTAAAAATTTTGCATGTACAAAGAAGAGACTGAGAAGGATCCATTAGAATTATATTTCCAAATTAAAGTATCATCTTCATCAATATTGTTGAGTATGCTACAACATATGAGTTTTACGAATCCGAATGGATAAAGATTCTTTTGAGTAGAATTCATGATGACTTATTCTAGATTAGTGAAGTCCCTGTCATAATAACTACTGATCTCATTCATGAGATGACTGGATTACCTAAGACTGGCACCATCCTTCCCACTAGAAAGGATGTCAAGAAATAGGTGGAACATGCTTGTTAGTCACGCAGTGATAAGCACAGTATGACCATTGAATCGATTAAGGAGAAAGACATCAAGCTCATGCCTATGATACTTGGATATAGGTTCCACCATGTAAATAGGGTAAATAGTGTGTCCACAACCACTATTTTAGCAGCCATAAGGATTGTAAAAGAAAATGGAGACTTCAACCTGTGTGAGATCTTGTGTGCATAGTTGATGGACAATATCAAGGCAATTAAGCATGACAAGAGCAAGATATTTAGGTTTGGGTCACTAATAATACACGTGTACTTTCATATTATTGGGAAAGTGTCAGATCTCTACCTAGACAAGAGTCTTCCCACAATGCCATAGATTTCATTCAAGGCATCATCTGAGAGTACCTTGATAGATTTCATGGAATTGGAAATCAAGACATTTAGGATAAAGATATAGAGAAGGTATAGGATACCTAAGAGCATAGTTGAGAAGTATAAGGATAGTATTTTCTTCATGGTAGAGATAGACATCACATGCATGGAAGCAGTGGAGCATAGAACTAAGTGGATCCATCCACTTGTTATGAAGTGGAAGAATAGGTTTTGGAAGCTTATGCACAAGTCCTCCTATCAGCACCGAAGGATCCCAATGAACCAAGATGGGGTTCCTATGAAGAAATGACTAGACAGGTTGATTCAGTCCTAAATAGTGCTGCGACCAAGAGGAAAGCATCAAAGATCACCTCTGAGATACTAAAGATTCATGGTGTCACTTAAGCTGACCTAGATAAGTCAAGGGAAGCCAAGATTGAAATTCAACTTGAGAGCACACCCTCTTCTAGAGTAAAAAATGAGAAAATAGATGATCCCAAGGAAAAGAAGAGCAAGACAGATGATATCACTCCTGCGCCCATAGATACAATTGACTTGGAGTCCACTAAAGCATCTCCTAAGCCAAGTAAGATGCCTAAGAGGAAGAAGCAGATAGTCACAAGCCATCCATTAGCTAGATCCACAAGAATCCGAGGTAGAAATGTTCAACCACCTCCTGAGGTAGGATTCCTACCAAATTTGCAAGTACTGAGAACAAGAGTAGTAGATGAGGGCATAATTGATCAAATAACTAAGTTTTATGACAAATATCATGAGATGGACAAATCTGAGATCCATGATATGTTAATGAAGCATATGATCAAGTTTAAAAAGATTGTTCTGGAACTTAAGATAGTCATTCTAGATAAAGTTTGGGAAATTTTGGATACATTGAAAAGACAAGTTGTTGAAGAAGATTTTAGAATAAGAGAGAAGACACTGGATGATAACATACCAGTATGTTCAGTTGAAGAAAAATATTTGTTAATGAATTTGGTAAAGCCGCACCTCAGAACTAAGATGAGAACTTTATAGATTATGATTAAAGATTATGAACTGGTTGCTAAGGAGACTAAAACAACCTTTGAGAAGGTATTTATGGAACAACACATGCATCCATCATCGATGCCTGCAACCCAAGTTCCTATTGAGAAAGTAAAAGTAGTTGAGATTCCAAATGCACCTATGACAGGTCCACAGGATTATGTGCCTATGCCTGAAGCCAAGGAGGACACAATTATGATAGATAATGTAGAGATATCAATGGCGGCCATAGACAAGGACTTGGATAAGTTTGAAGAAGCATTTGTGAGCATTGAGGAAGCAGAAACTCTATGTGGTGATAATTCACCTAATCATCAAGAAGAAGTGCAAATTGAAGATTTAACTGGACAAGAAGAAGAGGAGGAGAAGGAGAAAGAAGAGGAGAAAGAAGAAGAAAAAGAGGATGAAGAGAAGAAAGATGAACCTATGATTGTAAAGATTGAGGTAATGAATGTTAGTTAAATTTCACTCCTCACCCCTAAGCCCTCAATGTCAATGTTGTCAAGTCTGACTCCTGACACAAAACGTCTAGACTCATGGGGAGAAGAAGATAAAGATCAATGTGCTTGCAATGTAAAAGGAAAAGGAGAAATAGGTTATGAGGAATCCATTGTTTGTTGAATCAATAAACATTCTAAATAGCTTACTACCTGTAGACAAGAAAGTATCAAGTATACACTCAGTGGATGATGTCAGCACCATCATGACATGTTTTAAAGAAAATTTCTCAAGTCTTGAGGAATCAACATCCAAGATAGCAGAAGAGAAATACCTTAAGAAAAGATTGAATAAACTGACAGAAAAATTTGCACTTGACCTCAATTCACTAAAGGTTGGTCAAGATTTATTGAAGGAGATTGCAGCTAAAGGAAGAAAAATCATAGCTAATTGTATGGACAAGGAAAAACTAATGACAAACCTTTCAAAGAAGATTCATGAAGCTAAATCAATGATGGAAGCAGTAAGGAAGTTAGTGCTAGATCCCTCCACCTATTTAAATATGTGCAATAATGTCTACCAAGGACAATTAGATAAGATAGAGAAAGTAGAGCAAGAAATGGTTAAGATAAGGGATAGATAAGCTCAATTGAGACATGCACTTGCACCCTCAGTAGATGTGCTAAATAAGAATATCAAGGAGATTGATGCCACTATTGTAACATATGATGAAGGTCCAAGTTCATATTTGGAGAAGATGGAGAAATTGACTTATGCTTTGTGTGCCCATTTCCAAATAGTAGATGCACTGAAGGCATTTTGGTAGCAAGAAATTGCAAACCTTCAGACTGCATATCATGATGTATTATCAATGTAAGTACTTGAAGTTAAGCTTTTGTGCACCTTTTTCATTAATATCAAAGGAGGAGTATAGTATATAGTAGAAGGGAGAATATGGAGCTATGGATATGATGTAAAGGGAAGTAGAGTATATAGTAGAAGGGAGATATAAGATAGATTATATGTTAGAAAGTTTTGTATAAAGATACAGTTAGTAACTTCACCATATTCCTTTGTTGCCATTAATGACAAAGGGGGATATTGTTGGAAAGTTGACTACACTGTTGTATATGACTATAATTAAGTGTTGTCATTATGGCTAAAAAGTCATATGGAGTTTTGGAGTTAGTGCACTTACTCATAAGATCAGAAAAATGGCTAAGTATGGAAGATTGGATAGTCACCAGAGCATGAGATGAACATAGCATTAGCACAGGTGTGTATGACCGAGTTATGGAATGTGCCCTTCAAGATAAGATTTTGTATGTAATCAGGCTAAGTCTAAGAGTGCATGATCAAATGAGTTAGTATGAAGAAGTTACAACCAGATGAATTGACATAGATAGTGAGCGACAAAATAGAACATAGCATGGAGCTGACTGTTGGTATTTTGGTTAGCGTGTATAATATTGTTTTTTAAAGGCTATGTGCCTATGGTATTTACATTATAGACATGTTAATATCATTATATGTAAACACACTTGAGCCAATTCATTTGGGAGCGTTGTATGTAATTAGTTAAAGGCCGACTTAATGAATAGTTTTGCATGCGCATATAAATAAGACACGCACCTTTGTATTTGAGTATGGCATGAGATATAGAGTTGATAGTGTAATACCCCAAAAATGGGCTATAGGTTCATTAACCTCATACATTGAAAATACGAATGAAATCAACATCAAAGTCCTAACCTAAGGCACATTTGAACATCATCGAATCCTAATTGATTATCATAAATTCTGCATCGGGGAATATTCCTAGCAATATTCCTATTTATCATAATTATCTTTGATTTAATGATTATTTGGCGATAAATCCAATTTATCCTAAAGTTTGATTAATTGAATATTCTAAATATTTAATTAATTAGATTTAATACTGCCACTTAATTGTTTAATTGAAGTTAATTCTATTTATTCCTAAATTGTATTATTTAATTTTGATAATAAATCCAAAATCCTATGAATAATTGATTAAATTCTTATTTAATTAATTAAAGCAAGTTGTTAATTTTTAATAGTATTGTTTTTGAATAAAAGTTTGAAAAAAAATTGATTAACCCATAAATCAATTGTTTTATTTTTCAAAATTAGTTAAGTTGGAAATAAATCTCTTTATTATTAAATTAATTCATAAATAAAACATGCACAATCAGAAAAGCAGACAACTATCAATTATCAATTAAATCTAAACTCTATTTTGAGTTAAACTCTACTTTTGCATGTTTTTATGATTTAATTATCCTTTATTTAAAAAATAACTCCAAAAATCAACCTGAGTTATTTGAGTGATTTATGGCTCTTTTTCATGCACCTCCAAAGCCCTAGATTTCTATAAATTAAGGCCTCAGCTCTTCATAATTGATCTCACAAGTTTGCATACTTACTCTGCCAAAATCCATCCATGAATTGCACACTCACGCTGTCGAATGGGAGACTGAAGAATCGATCTTGAGAATTCGAGTTGTTGTGAGATTTTCATTGTTTTTGCATAGTATCCATACCATTTAGAATATTATTGTTAGATCATTTTAGCATATCAATTTTCATATTAGCATAGATTCATATCAAGTTTTCATTATCATAATTGCACATAAAAACCAAAAAAATAGATTAATTGCATTCATTCCATATCTAGATTTTGCATTTAAATCCTTCGTTTAGGTGTCGTCAAGGTCACTGATCTTGGTATAATCTGAGAATACATACTCGCATCTACTAGAAGGTAGTAAATCGCCTGGTTAGTTTAGTTTTTCATTTATTGCATGATTTCAATTTTAGCTAACCTCTAATGTTTTACTGAAGTGTTGTGTCTACAGATTAGGTACAAAATTCACACACACATTTTTGGCACCCACCATGGGGCTTTGAAATGGGTTTCCCTTCAAATTTTATCAATTTCTATCATTTTCTTATCTTTTTTTGTTCCAAGCTACAATTTTTATTCTCCGTCCGTATAATTTTCGTATGAGTTTTGTCAGAAACTCATACCAGGAGATCTCCACTATTGTACAATAGTTGATTTGATCGAGGATTGCTCGAGAAGAAACCCACTGTCATTTGGAAGCTTGATTTTTGTATTATCTGATACCCATTGTCGTACGAGCTTCTAGATTATCATCTGGGAGGTAACCCACTATCGTACAAGTTTCAGTGCCAGGGTTCAATTGTTGTTTCACTCTTTCAGGTAGTTTGTCAGATTTGGTTTTTAGATTTCAACTAACAGCTAACCCTAACAATTAAAATTCTCTATTTTTGATTGATTTTCACTAGTTTTTGATTGGAAAAAGTGCAAGAATTGCTAAAAATAGGTAAAAATCTACTAAGTACATTGCGAGGAATTAAGGTAACCTTCTCAATTGATAACATTTTGATTTGGATTAAAATGAACATCTTGCGTGTCTAGCTAGAGTGCCTTTCTTTTCCATAACACACATTTCATTTGGTCTCTAAAAAAATGAACATAGATTTGCTTTTAGCATCTTTGTTACACATAGTCAATAGGCCCTATGAACACTATTCATGGCTCTTGAGAGAGTGAGTTTCTAGTGAAACTCTTCTCAATGAAGGAACCCTTGTAGGTAGGGAGGATACTGAGGGCATCTCACGTTCTACTAGATCCATGTGTCTTCAACTTTTGATCGATACATTCTCTCTTCGGAGAGGTTGATAAATCATAAGGGGTTGACATCATAGATCTTTGTGAGATAATCTTAGTCTTAGTGTGTCAGATTTATCTATCTGCTTTGTTTTGGTGAAGTGAAGAGGCTAGGGGATTATGCTCTACTTCCTTTTTGGATAGTACCAGAAACTAAGATCCTTGAATTTGATCTAGTCCCCATGTGGTATATCTTATGAGTCACCTTTAGAGAGGGTTAACCGTAGTGGACATTCCCTTAATTGGGTCAACCACGTTGACAGAACCTCAAGCGGTAATAGCCATTTTTGCCGTGGTAGTGAAAACCGCTATATAAATGTCTTGTTGGAAGAAATCTCCACAGGTGTGGTCTCTTGTTGGGCTATCAGATCTCCCTAGTAGATCCTAAAGATTAAGTTCTCAGACTATGTCAAAACCCTAGTGCACCTGGATTAGAGTTCACCCTCTTGGATCATAAAAGTTGCAGAGTCAAACCATTACTAAAAACCCTAGTGAGGCCAAATTTTCATTTTTTAGGAATATGCGCGTTATTGCAAAACTTTTTGGAACATACATAATTAGCACTTCTAAGGATTAGCACAAATAAGTCACTTGATTATTCATGAGCAAGGTTGCTTTTGCCCTTGTTCATTGTTTTCAGACATGCTTGAAATCACTTGCTTGCTATTTTGCGTGCTTGCTTATCTATTTGGTTACTGAAAATGAAAAAATATGTTACAATCCTCAAATCTGGACATTGAAATTTGCAAACAAATCTAAAACTAAAATCCCAAAAATTTGCAAAAATTGAAGTGAAATTCCTTTATGGGGTCAAAATTCATCTCATCGGGTCATAAAATCATACGAGTTTTGGTCAAGAGTCATTTCATAACCCCCTAATTGTCATATGGTAACTGGTATATTGTCGTACGAGTGTTTTTGCCAGTCATTTTCAAAAGTCAATTTTCTTGTTGTCAACTATCGTATGAGCTTGTTAATTGTCATTTCATGCTATACCCACTGTCGTATGAGCTTGTAGAAAGTCATTTGAGAAGTTTTGAAAAATTGCCAGAAAGTTGTCAGAATTGCTAGAGATGCAGCTTTTTTAGCCTATTTCTAGAATCTGTCAAACAAATCACCATGTTAGGAACAGAGCAGCAAACTACTAAGAATCCAATCATTTTCCTAAAGTGACCTTTTGAATCTAATCCAACTTTTTTTTTAATCAATTTGAGTCTTTTTTTTTTAATCTTGTGTCAAAACCTTGTCATACTATCAATCTTCAAAAATGGCTAAGTGTTGTGATATCTTGTCTACTATCTTTTGGGCATCTACCCATACATCCAGGGCACAGTATCCCTCATCTAAGTCAAATCTATGCTTCAATCAATCAAACCTTGACAAGGTTGCATCATCTGATCATCTTGATTCAAATCATTCTTTAGTTGTCTTCATCTTATTCTTTTACTTCACCCAAGGTTAATGGTGGAAACTAGAGCTTCCTCTCACAAGAAATCAGGAGAAGCACTTAACACTAGAACTTTGTCTACTCACGTAGGTCCAACTCTTGAGCAACTCTACAATTCTGGTCTTTACGAAGATGATGGTCTTGGAAACTTTTGATTAAAAACTGATTACATACCTCCTCCATCAACTCATGGAGGCAATCAACAAACTCCTCATTGATCTATTCTAGGGAGCCCACAAACTCCTACCATGTCTCAAGTAGGGACAAACTTTGGTTCTCACAGAACTCAATCTCAACATGGAGCAGATCAAGAACCCACACCTGAAAAAATTGCTTGATATCAAAATGATGATGAATTCAAGAAAATGATGAAGCATTTCTTGAAAGAAGATAGAGAAGCATACTTTTTACAATTATCTCATCAAGGAGCTAAACTTCCTCCTAACTTTAATATTGAAGATATCATTACACATGAGGAAGAAACTCCACTCACTGCTATGATGAAATAGATGCATGCCATGCAAGTCAAACTTAACAACCTTGAAAAAGAAAAGGAACCCAAGGAGTTCTCCATGGAGGCTCTATGTCCTTTTCCATTTGACAAAGACTTGTACATGCCACCATTCCCAAAAACAATGGAGATGCCCAAGTATGATAAGTATGATGGACACTCTGACCCTCAAGATCATGCCAGAGAATTTTGTACATAATCTATGGAGTTCATGCATGAACCAACCTATCTGATGCATCTCTTCCCTCGATCTCTAGGTGGAGCATCCATTCATTGGTTCTCTAGATTACCTTCTACTATCAAAATTTTTGAGGATTTGATCAAATTGTTCTATCAGTAATACTCCTATAATATTAAGCATCCAGTCACCATGATTGATATTTGCAATCTCAAACAATATCCAGGGGAACCATTCCTGACATTTCTCAAGAGATGGAGGAAGAAATTCTCTCTATATGCTAGGCCTATTCCAAAAATTGAAAAACTAGAAATCTTCATCAATAATCTTGTCCCAGAGATCAACTATCCTTTACAAATGCAAGATCATACCTCTTTTGATAAGATGGTAGACAATGCTATCAAAATAAAAAAAGTGCTTGTGAAAAAAGGAGAAATCACACTTCAAAAAGACAAGTACAAATCAGGATCCAGTTGTAGAGACAAGAACAAAAACTAGAACAAGAATAAAGGCATCATCATAGATGGCATTGTTGATACTATCCATGCCCCATCAAAGGCACCAACTTTCAATCTAACTATTGGTACCCAAGCCATAAAAGCTTCAGAACAAAAGGTGCCTGAATCATCTCAAAAGAAGCCAGAGTATAAAAAGTGGTTCGCTGATAATAAAAAAATGTTCACTCCTCTTAGAGAACCTTTGGAATTAGCTATGAGAACTCTACTAGCTAATAACATCATCTCCTTTCTTGAGATCTAACAATCCGATCCAGATCCTAAACCGAAATGGTGGAGAGAGAATGAATTCTATGATTTCCATCAGGGTAAAGGACATAAAATGAATAATTGCTTACACTTGAAACATACTATTCAAGATCTGATTGAAAAAGGTGACATCACAATTGACAATCATAAGAGCAATAATGATCACATGACATTCACAAAACCATTTTCGAAACATGGTCAAGAAGTTTCATCTTCTCAGCCTAATATGGGGGCAAAGGTCAATTATGCTTACCCTGGAAATAATGTTGTTATCAATATGGTCAAACCCTGTCTCTCTGAACATTGCAATGTCATCACAATTGTGCAAAGAGATAGAGATCATCCTTCAGCTAATGTAGTTACTCGATCACAAGCTCAGGCACATCTGAATGGACAAATCCTAGATTTATCAAATGTCCCTAAGATGCCCTTCAATCTTTCTTTCGCTTCCAAATAGAAGGTTGTTTCTAAATCTTCCAATCCTAAAGATACGAGGCCAACATCTTATAGCATTGTTCAAAAACTCCAACACACTAATGCAAAAATATCCATGTTTGAGTTGCTTCGAATATCTCTAGCTCATAGAGCCATTCTAGATAAAGCTTTGCTTGGATCCAATGTTCCTGATGACCTTGATTTAGATAGGTTCCAGACTATGGTTGGACATCTTACATCTCCACAATATATCTCCTTTTTAGAAGAAGATGACAACTCCTCGAGTCACCCACATAATCAGCCCTTGCATATAGAAGTCTTGGTCCAGAACCATAGAGTCAAACATGTGTTGATAGATGGAGGCACTAGCCTAAACATTTGTTCTTACAACTTGATCACACAATTGGGATTTTCAGAAATGGGTATTGATCCTAGAAAGAAAATAACTATAAAAGCCTATGATGAACAAGAAAGATCTTCTAAAGGCACCATTGTCTTACCTATCAGAGCAGGTCCAGTTATCAGAGATACTATATGTCAAGTTCTTGATCTACCTTTGGCTTACAACATTCTTCTAGGAAGACCATGGATACATGAAATAAAAGCTATTCCTTCTACATTCCACCAATGCTTGAAGTTTCCTTATGAAGGAGTAGAGGTCACTATTCCAACAGACATATCTACCACTTGCAATACATTAAAAGAAGGTGTGGATAAACTTGTGCCCAATAACAGAGAATCTTCCATTAAGTCAACAAAAGAAGCATCCACTTCTAAAATGGAAGATATTGCCAAAGAGGTCAATATCAAAGAAAATGGTATGGGAGAATATACTATAGAGCCAGTCTTATCTTTGACATCTCTCCCTATCTCACCTAAGTCTTATGGGCAATCTTTGAAACAATCCAAACTAGAATCTAAAGAACCCCTTGAGGCATATAAGAAGAATTTTGTAGCAGAACAAATCTCCAAGCAAGAATTTGAAGAAGATGAAGCTATGCTTGCATGGCTATACAAGGATGAACCCGAGTCTCAAGTTTTTCAAACTAGTGACTCTACAGTATCCAAAATACCTTCTAAGTCATATGGGCCAGGGGATAAATTGATAGCTAAGATGGGATACCCAGGTAAAGGACCTCTAGGAATAAGAGGAGAAGGTCTTATGAAACCTATTTCACCTACTGGTAAAGCAAACAAAGATACTATTGGTTTAGGCTTTAAGAAGAAACCCTTCCACCTCAAAGGTAATTGTTCTCATGTGATAGAGAAAATCACACCAGGAGAAGCCCTTCTTAAGAAGGAAGAAATTGAACCATCATATAGTGATTTAGATAGCTCAGAACTTATCCCTTATGAGCATTTTCCTAAGGAAATTAAAGACCTCCTTCAAGCTGAAGATGATCCAATAAAAATAATCAATGTAGTAGAAACACAAGAACCTACTATAAAGCAAGAGATAGTTGCAACACAAGAACCAGCTAATCTTGAAGGCAATCAAATAGACAAAGAGGAAGGTGGTAGTTATTTTGAGACAGATTCCCATGAGTATGAATTCAAATCAGAATCTGAGGGTAACCCTTCTTGGGGTATTCATCCTGACTTTACTCATGTTCTTAGATTTCCTAGAGGCATAGATGAAGAATCTAATGACTATGAATGGGGGGCCATTCCAGAGGAAGATGAGCTTATCACAGAAAAACATGTTGATGTTATTCACCAATATGCACCTACACCCAATGTAAGTCTAGAGCGAAGTAATGAACTTATCGAGTCTAATCCACTGATGGCTGAAGAGGACTTCCACAATGATATTGAGCCTATTCACAAATTGAATGTCTTAAGTTGTAATATCACCTTTGAACTCAAGTGTCTGGTTAGGACCAATGATGATAGATCCATATCCGTAAACACTATCTCCCAATCTTTCCCCATCTTGACTATCCAACATCCTGAACTTCTTGATCAAACCTCCACAAATCCTAGCCATGGTATTTATACCTTCCTAAATGACTATGCCCTTGCTTGCTACCTCAATGCAGTTGAGCCTATGAGGACTTCCATCAGTGAACCAAGCGTTAGCATGACAGAGTCGGACATCAAGTATCTTAGTCAAAAAAATAAAAAGAAAAAGAAAAGGAGTTATGAGGGTGAAAACCACTTTGTGGCAGTCTCAGAACCTACAAAAGAAAAAATAAAAGACGTATCTGAAGGTGAAAACCTCTTTGAGGCACCTAAGGATGAGATATTTGATGTCCTTCCAAGTCATTTACAGGATAGATCTCCAGTTCTAATTGAGCCCACTCAATCTATCAATTTGGGAACAACAGAAGAACCACAGTTGATTCATGTAACACAATCTTTATCAAAAGAAGAGGAGCAAAAATTTACAACATTCCTAACAAAGAAGAAGATCAAATTTGCATGGAAATATTTAGATATGCCAGGGTTGGATCCTAATCTTATAATGCATCATTTATCTATAGCTCCAAATGTCAAACTTGTCAAGCAAAAAATAAGAAAGATGCATCCTCATGTTGCACTCTTGGTAAAAGCTGAATTAGAGAAGCTCCTGAAAGCTGGATTCATCTGAGTTATTGACTATGTAGAGTGGATCTCTAATATTGTACCTATTTCAAAACCAGATAAATCAATCAGAGTGTACACAGACTTTAGAGATGTGAACAAAGCATGCCCTAAGGATGATTTTCCACTACCTAACATTGATATGATAGTGGACATGACTGTGGGTTTTGAGATGTACTCTTTAATGGATGGTTTTTCTGGATATAACCAAATAAAAATTGCTCCAGAGGATCAAGAGAAAAATGCTTTCACATGTGCATGGGGCACCTTCTGTTGGAATGTTATGCCATTTGGGCTTAAAAATGCTGGTGCTACATATCAAAGAGCCATGACATCTATTTTCCATGACATGATGCATAGGACTATGGAAGATTATGTTGATGATACTTTAGCAAAATCTATGATTAGAGCTGAACATCTAAATGACTTGAGCAAGATACTAGACATAATGGAAAAATTTAGTCTTAGACTAAATCCTAAGAAGTGTGCTTTTGGTGTCACTTCTGGAAAGCTCTTAGGGTACATAGTTTCAAAAAAGGGCATTGAAGTTGATCCAGCTAAAGTAAAGGCTATAATGGAGATGCAACCCCCGAAGAATATCAGTCAAATGAGGACATTGCAAGGAAGAGTTCAATCTATCAGAAGATTCATATCACAGCTGGCGGACATATCACAACCTTTTACAAAAACATTACATAAAGGTGTGACCTTTGCATGGAATGAAGAATGTGAGAAAAAATTTGATCATATCAAACAATATCTATCAAATCCTCCTATCTTGATGCCTCCTATTCATGGGAAGCCATTGATCTTATATGTCTCCACCATAGATACATCACTGGGGGCATTGCTTGCACAACATGATGAGGACAAAAAGGAAAGAGCTATATACTATATCGGTAGAACATTGGTTGCATACGAGAAGAACTATTCAATGATTGAGAAATCTTGTCTAGCTGTAATCTTTGCATCATAAAAATTGAGACACTACATGTTAGCTCATACCACTCAATTGGTAGCTAAGATTGATCCACTAAAGTACCTACTAAGCAAAGCTGCCCTCATGGGTAGATTAGCCAAATGGGTCATGCTCTTAAGTGAATTTGACATTGAATATGTGGAAAGAAAATCTATAAAAGGATAGGTAATTGCTGATCAATTGGCTGATGCACCTATGATTGGTGATACACCAATGCAAATGGAATTTTTGGATTCCTCTATCATGACTCTTTCTTCTAGAGAATGGCAGTTATTCTTTGATGGCTCCTATACATAGAATGGATCTAGTGTAGGCATATTGTTCATAACTCCTCAAGGATACTCAATACCAAAAGCATTCAAATTAAAGTTTCCTTGCACAAATAATATTGCTGAATATGAAGCCCTTTTGAACGGTATGAAAATAGCAATTGAGTGGAGGGTAATAGAACTACACATTCATGAAGACTCACAACTTGTTATCCATCAAGTCAATGATGTGTACCAAACTAAAGATGAAAAGCTCATTCCTTACAAGAGAATGGTAGATGATCTTAAGAAGTATTTCATATCTATCACATTTGAGAAAATTCCTAGAATGGAGAACAAGGCTACTGATGCAATGGCAACACTATCTACTTTATTATAGTAGCCTGAACATGAGCTACGCTACGAGTTCCTGGTGGAAGCACTATCTTATCCTGCATATGACTCCCCTGAAACCCGCATGATTTGCACTATTGTAGGTCATGATTCATCTAGATATAAAAATCTATTTTCCTATCTCAAAGACCAAATCATTCCCGATACCTTCAACCACCATGAAAAGAGATACCTTATCCATAATGCCTTCTGATATGTCATCATTGGTCATGATCTATACAAACAAGGTCTAGATGGTATGCTACTTAGATCTTTAGAATGGGAAGAGTCTCAACGTGCATTAGAGGAAGTCCATGAGGGTATTTGTGGGTCACACTCGAATGGTTTAACACTAGCTCAAAAACTTATTAGGGCTGGGTACTATTGACCTGAGATGGAGAAAGAGGCTATCAAATTTGCTAAGAATTGTCAAAAGTGTCAAGTACATGGCAACCTAATTCATGCTCTAGGGAAAGATCTAATTCCCTTCACTACACAATGACCTTTTCATCAATGGGCCTTTGATCTTATAGGAGCCATACATCCTCATTCTTCTAATGGACATAACCATATAATCATAGCTACATATTATTTTACAAAATAGGTAGAAGCAGTCCCTTTGACACAAGCCATTGGAAAGCAAATATCTATGTTCATATTGAATTATATCATTTGCAGATATGGGATCCCACATTCTATAATCACAGATAATGGGGGACAATTCAAAAATAAAGACCTAGATGATCTATGTGCCAAATTTAAGATCACACAACATTGGTCTTCTATCTACTATCCTCAAGGTAATGGACAAGTAGAGGCTTCTAACAAGAATCTATTGAATATCTTGCACCATATAGTTAATAAGATAGGAAGAGACTGGCATCTCATGATCAATCTAGCTCTCTAGGCCTACATAACAAGTATCAGAATGCCCATTGGGGATACACCATTCGCTTTAGTTTATGGGTCTAAAATAGTACTACTTATTGAGGTTGAAATCCCATCACTAAGAATCAGAATGCAAGAACTGATGATGACTACAGAGTGTCTAGGTTGCAAGAACTTGAACTACTAGATGAGCATAGACAAGCAGCGTATGATCATCTCAGAGTATATTAGAAGAGAATGTTTAGAGGTTACAACAAGAAAGTTAGACACAGAGAATTTCAAGTTGGTGATCTAGTCTTGAGAGAGAATCCTAAAAATCAATCACATCGAGAACTCAAGGGGAAGTTTGAACCCAACTAGCTGGGTCCCTTTGTTATCACTGCTACTTTTGGCTCTAGTGCCTATCAACTCTCAAAAACTGAAGGAGACTAGCTCCGAGAACCAATCAACATTTTGCATCTGAAGAAATTCTATGCCTAAGGCATTTAGTGTATGGCAAAATGTCCTGAAAAAATCTTAAAAATTGAAAAAATAAAAATAAAAATAAAAAAAATATCAAAAATAAAAAATATCAAAAAAATTGAAAAAATCAAAAGTATCAAAAAAATTGGAAAAATGAAAAATATAAAAAAATGAGAAAAAGAAAAAAGTGCCTTGGTGAAAACCTGGAAACAGGTGCCTTGGTAGCAAAAAATAGAATCTTTGCCAAGATGGTGAAAACCTGGCAAATGGGTGCCACTTGTTTCAAAATGCTCCATCTATCAGTCCAATCTTGGTCTTTCCCAGCTTTCAGTCTTGCTTTAGTTTGTACATATTTCCCAGTTTGTTTCAGCATTCCTATTTTCAATAAGTCGGTCTGTACACCAATCAGCTCAAGTGTCTATATCCTATCAATGTTCAAACTTGGGGGCAATCAAAGTCCTATCCTATGGCCTCCAATGTATCTTTAGACGTGTCATATCCATCAAAGTCCTTTGAAGCTTCATTTGAGTCAGTCAGTCAGTCTTGTCTCCAGAAAGGATTTTACATCTACAACAACGCAATCAAACATCAAACACAAACTGAAAATAATCTATGCTTTTTACATGCTTTTATCTCCTTGTATGCTTACTGATTCATGTTGAGATTTTGGCATATTTTGTTCCCATGAGCTCTTCGATGATGTCCTTTACAGGATTTAGAGAGTGATGACTGGGGGCATAATCTTTTCTTTGTTTTCTAATTATATGTGAAAATCTAACAACTTTGGAAATTTTGGATTGAAATGGTGTCCGACTTTAAGAGTCTCTATCTCGAATTGGATGACCATATGTACCTCGACCATTGATACCCAAAAAATTCAAGGAAGTTTGATCTAACTATTTTGAGTGAGTTCTTTCTCCTAATGTGAAATGCAATCTTACCTAAGGAGGTGAATGATAAAGGGTCACTATGGGTAATTCACATTGGATTTAGAATGATCTCTTGACTGTTTGATGTGTTTGTATGCAAGGCGTATTCAGGTCATCATGACATTTATGTTTTAATGCTTATACAAATTGCTATATCAAAATGGACATGATATTCAGGTCATCCTGACGTTTGTGCCTTGGTGCTTATATCTACTCCGACATTCTAAAATAAAATCAATATTCATATATCTATGGTTGATTAACTAGTGGATGTTGTATTGATTCCTACGCATACAAATCGATATTCATATGTCTATGGTTTCATCACTAGTGGGCATTGTATTGATTTATCCAGTTACCTAAAAGTTCAATGATGACAATGAATCGACACATGATCAGTGACTAGGTCCTAGGTCCTAGGTTTGCATTTCATTGTGCATTTAATTTTGCATTTTGCATGATCTCACAAATTGCTTGAACACTTAAACAATTCTTCAAAACCAAAAATGCTAAACATGACTACAAGAGCTAAATCTCACACGAAGGTTCCTCCAATGAAACAGCAAGTAGAATCCTTTTTCGGGATCAAAATAAAAATTTGAGATCATTCATATTATTAACTACTTACATAATCGACCTTCAATCATCACAAGAAATTTAGAATTCAACTTAATTGATTATCTTACATCAAACTATCAAAATTTCAACTTGGTCACCCATGGTCAACTCATGGTTTAACCTAGTCAAACTTGGTCTCCAAGACCTCTAAACAATGCAGAACACGTTCTCGGATGTGTTTAACCACTTCTCAAATCAATTAACATGCTTCTAAAACTATCAATGCTGACTTTTCTTGTCAGATTTCAATTTTAATCCCAAAGGGGGCATGGTATTGCATATCATTCAAAGTCCGTAATCTAAACATGAAGCATATCTTTCCTCAGTAATCAAGACGACAACCACGTCTAGTTGCTGATTCATCAAAAGACCTCATCACTCGGGGCAAATCAATCATCACTCGAGGCATATCATATTCATCAAGATCCATATCAATCTGGTATTCTCTTAATCTTGTAAATTGTATTAGTTTTAGCAACTATCGGTTCAATTGTGTTATTTCCTTGGTTCTTCAGAAACTGAAGGGTTAAGATGTGATACCAATGTGATTCTTATTGACAATCAGGTCTGGAATCGGTCACTCACTTCTTCGCAATCATAAGGTTCAAAATTAGGCATTTTGACACTTTTTCGCAATCATTGGTTCATTGCTGTTATAGTTAACATTATCTTTGGTCATTCAGGACCTAGCATCTAAAATCTTTGAATCAAGTTTTTGTTTCATATCAACATCATATCAATTTCATATCGATATCAATCAACATTGTACATAGACTGTCTTTGAACCACTGCGCTTCGCACAGTAATTCAAAGAGGGGCAAAATGTAATACCCCAAAAATGGGCTATAGGTTCATTAACCTCATACATCGACAATACGAACAAAATCGACATCAAATTCCTAA
Organism: Chamaecyparis obtusa; assembly: GCA_027943335.1. Taxonomy (NCBI): domain Eukaryota; kingdom Viridiplantae; phylum Streptophyta; class Pinopsida; order Cupressales; family Cupressaceae; genus Chamaecyparis; species Chamaecyparis obtusa. The sequence goes on along the minus strand of BSBK01006116.1, from coordinate 69,846 downwards.
CCTAAGGCACATCTGAACATCATCGAATCCTAATTGATTATCATAAATTCTGCATCGGGGAATATTCCTAGCAAGATTCTTATTTATCATAATTATCTTTAATTTAATGATTATTTGGCGATAAATCCAATTTATCCTAAAGTTTGATTAATTGAATATTCTAAATATTTAATTAATTAGATTTAATATTGCCACTTCATTGTTTAATTGAAGTTAATTCTATTTATTCCTAAATTGTATTATTTAATTTTGACAATAAATCCAAAATCCTATGAATAATTGATTAAATTCTTATTTAATTAATTAAAGCAAGTTGTCAATTTTTAATAATATTGTTTTTTAATAACAGTTTGAAAAATAATTGATTAACCCATAAATCAATTATTTTATTTTTCAAAATCAGTTAAGTTGGAAATAAATCACTTTATTATTAAATTAATTCATAAATAAAACATGCACAATCAGAAAAGCAGACAACTATCAATTATCAATTAAATCTAAACTCTATTTTGAGTTAAACTCTGCTTTTGCATGTTTTTGTGAGTCAATTATCCCTTGTTTAAAAAATAACTTAAAAAATCAACTTGAGTTATTTGAGTGATTTATGGCTCTTTTTCATGCACCTCCAAAGCCCTAGATTTCTATAAATTAAGGCCTCAGCTCTTCATAATTGATCTCACAAGTTTGCACACTTCCTTTGCCAAAATCCATCCACGAATTGCACACTCACAATGCCGAATGGGAGACTGAAGAATCGATCTTGAGAATTCGAGTTGTTGTGAGATTTTCATTATTTTTGCATAGTATCCATACCATTTAGAATATTATTGTTAGATCATTTTAGCATATCAATTTTCATATTAGCATAGATTCATATCAAGTTTTCATTATCATAATTGCACATAAAAACCAAAAAAATAGATTAATTGCATTCATTCCATATCTAGATTTTGCATTCAAATCTTTTGTTTAGGTGTCGTCAAGGTCACTGATCTTGGTATAATCTGAGAATACATACTCGTATCTACTAGAAGGTAGTAAATAACCTGGTTAGTTTAGTTTTTCATTTATTGCACGATTTCAATTTTAGCTAACCTCTAATGTTTTACTGAAGTGTTGTGTCTACAGATCAGGTACAAAATTTACACACACAGATAGTAGCAGAGAAGAAGTATGAGAAGTATAGTTAGAATATTGTAGAGCTTTATAAGAGGCTAAAGCATCAGTGCACAAAAGGAACTGATCAGACAAGCAGTGTCAAAGCAACAGTTCACAATTGGTAGATATAGTGTGTATTTGATATCCAGGAGGTTGTAGCCTTCTCATTGAGAAATGAGCTCTGGTAGTGAGCCACCACCCCTAATAGGGTTATTGTAAAAGACTCCTAAGAGGGTCCGACCCTTGACTAGGTCACTGTACTTATTGCATTGTAAAGATCAGCTCCTAACAGGGTTGTAAGATCTTCTAACAGGGATCATAATACACTAGTGCAATTCTTAGTGGGTGTCAATTCCCACTAGGGTTTTTACCTATTTGGGTTTTCTCATAATCATATCTGGTGTTATGTGTTATGGTTATTTATCTTACTTGCATTGATATTCATTTTAGTACTTAAGCAATTAAGTTAAGTTTCAAGATATCAGAAAAAGTAATAATATATAGAACACTGATTCACCCCCCCTCTCAGTGTTCCCATTCCTAACAGAAGGTATCCCATAGTTTGATCTTTAGGGAAATTCTTAAAATAATGGGGGAGGAATTTTCTTGTTAGTGGATCATCCAAAGAACATAGAGATTATAGCAATATTTGCAAGAAAAAATCTTACATGTTGATAGGGATAAAGCGACGATTAGTGAGCTATGAAAGAGCCCATTCAAAAAGTTTTTGTTGGAAGAATTGGATTTGGTTATGGAAACTATAGATGAAAACCTCTGTATCCCAAAGAGGAGTGACTATGGAATCTGGGACCTTTTGATAGAGGTTTTTCTAATTCTATTTATTGAGAATCATGAGGCCTTTAAGAAGAGGTTTGCCACCATTAGAAGAAATTGTATGTTCCTATTAAGCATTATGCATATTCGAATATGAAAATATTGGAAAGGGCTAGAGTCATTTCTGGAGGTGGAAAAAGGGGACCATGTTGATGAGGATTTTGAGGAAGAAATTGGAAAGAAAGTTGAGATAAAATTTAAAGGAAAAAAAAACCAAAATAAAGTTGAATTTTTTGAGTAGAAAAGATATATAGCTAGTCCTAGTAGGCATAGGTTATAGTTTTAATATAGACTCTTTTCTATGATACTTATGTAATGGAAAGAAAGGAATGTCAACGTGGTTTTATGTTTTTTGGATAGACCTCCGAGAATAAAAAAATTCTAAATAAAGTAAGCACTTTATATAGATATATATTTTGATATAATGTTCATGAATATGGTTGGCGGGAGGCTTAATGGTTTAATGCATAATATTTTCACTATTCAGAGATTTGTAAGGAAATTTCATTGGAGGATAAAACCCTAGATTAAGTGTGCATTATTTAATGGATGGATGTGTTTCTTGAAGCCTTTAAGAGACTTTGACTATATCCATTATGGTTATTGACATTCTATGGTTACTAAAGAAATCCTTGAATGCTCTATTTCATTCATATGTCATAATGTATTTTAGCAAGACATATTTCTTAGTTTGCGTTTAAGGGGAAAATGGGGTCTATGAGTTTAGTAATGTAAAATATGTGAGATGTGGTCATTAATTAACCATTTCCACACTAACATTCAAAATACAAGAGAACGAGGGGATTCTAGGTGTAACTCTCAATATAACCTAAGTTAGATTAGCAAAAACCCAAGAAGATGAGGGGATGCTAATGCTAAACCCAAATTATATTAAGGAAGTACACAAGTAATTCCTCTTTCATGCAATGTAATATTTGATTAAAGTTGTATAAATGCACTTGTAAAATTGAACTAATTGATATAGCAAGATAAGAAATAGAGATCTAGGTGCTAAATGTAAGAAATCAACTCAATTAAGATGTGAAAATTGATCTAAACTAAGATTTTAAATATATAATGAGGTACTCACCTTGAATTATGAAGAGGAATATTCTTTTGTGCTCTAAAAATTGCTATCCTAGACCTATAGCTAAATTTATGACTGTGGATTTGCGATCACGATTGAAAACCCAATTTTTTTTGAAAATCTCAAGTTGACAAGAATAGGTTGAACATGTCATCATGTTTTGGAATAGGTTGACCAAGTCACTGTATTCCCAAAGAAATTTCATGAAGTTGACCTAGATTTTCTTGATAGATCTCTCTCTGCAACTTCCAGATCTGTACCTACAATTTTGAGATCTTGGTCCTGCACACAGAAAACTAGGTTTTGGGGTTGGGGTGGATAAGAGATTGCCTTGGTCAAGCCCTACATTGAGGAATCAATCTTGAATTGAAATGTAAATGAATAAAATAAATAAGACACATGTAAATATTCACCTTTCTTGAAGAAATCCTTGTCAATAAAGATTTTGTTGTGTTTGTATGTTGATCTTGAACTTGCAATGTAGGAAATCTCCACAAATGAAATGGATCTACCAAAATCACTTCATGGATCCATGGATGTAAGTGTGCATCAAATGAAGAAGATGATTAATTCCTAATTGTAGATCTACTCCCTTTATGGCCAACAATATGCTAGATATTGAAGAGGAAAGATGCCCATAAAGGATCCTTGAATCTTTGAAGACTTGAATCCTTGAATCCTTGAATCCTTGAACATGAGATTGCTATCATCAATGTGTCTTCTTTCTTGCTTATTATTATTTCCTTTGTTCTTTTCTCGTGTGTTTTGAAAATGATGTTCTTAGGCTTCCTTTTATACAATTTTTTGGATGGGAAAATAAAGCGAGCAAATGGGGTCACCATATTTTGAGAATTAAATCCTGAGACAACACTGGGCCCGAGGCTCACAACCCTTGAGGAATAGGTTGACATTCCAAGAACATGTCAACATTCTAGGAATAGGTCAAAATGATAGGAACACATTGACTGGGTTGACCTATTCCCAAGATGGCCCACAGAGAGCCATCTTTGAGGTGTCAAAAATGACACAGATGAAAGTGAGAAAAACATGGCTAAATAGGAAAAAAAGGGAACTGATCATGATTACATCAATGGTCCAAAAAGTCAATAAAGGATGGGAATTAAAAGGTCTTAAATAAGAAGTGCATCTATTTTAAGATGGTACATTTAGCCCCCACTTTAGTGGGAGTATGAGTTGCCTCAAACTCACGGTAAAGTAGATTGAAAAGCAAGAGCTAATCTTATCATGGTTAATGAGATGAAGAAATCATCAAGCCCCCAATAGACTTGAGTCTTCATCATATCCAAAATAATAATAAGAGAAATGTCACTGTCAAGAGAGAGAGAGAGTGTGTGATCACCTCACCCAATAAGGTTTGTGCTCTTTATTGTGAACCACACCAAAGGGATAAGATTGAATAGTATAGTGGGTTTGTGTACACAGTAATCAATCCCATGAAAACAAAAGGTGTAGGATCAAATGGTCTAATGTGTTTGTGTACCCAATAGTCAACCCTAAAAAAATTTCACCTTATGGAGGCTTTACATCCCCATGATATAGTACTCCTATACTATGAGAATGGTTTTTATATGTGCTAGGATAGGTCAAATGGTCTAGCAAGTATGTGTGGCATGCTAATCAACCAATCTAAGACATGTATGAAGAGTAACATGCCCTAGCAAGTTGTGTTATGCTAGTGCAATCTATATGTTATGCTTGAAAATGAATAAAAACATATTAAAATAAGGGGACCATGTATGGCCCCCCCTTAAGATGGAAAAATAAGTTCTTATTTTGGCATCTTAAGGAAGTGGTGAAGAAGGATTAAGAAATTACAACATCAAGATAATATCCACAAGAAACACCCAGTCCAAGCCAAAGAGGTCACAGATCCTATGAGGCCATAGAAGGGAAGAATGCAAAAAGATACCATGCGAGAAGTGAAAAAGAAAATACTTGTAAATGATACACACTTTGTGAGGCTCCAAGGTAAGTGACTTATCTACCATGGAAACCCAATTGTGAGATTGGATGTCACATGATAAACAAATAACACATAACCAAAGGAAAAATGGATCCCTGGGAGAATGAGTGAGATGAATATGATTCTCTTTCTCCCCAAGTGTAGGAACAAGAGAAAATAGGACCTATTATGCTACTCACAAAGTGTACCATGCATGAAAATGAGCCCCCAAGAGATACACTAATAATGTTACATGGCGTGGAGAAACATAATAGGGCCTTAGATATTATTTAAAGAAATTTGGATTGAAATAGAGATGATCATAAGGAGATATGTTAATAACCTCATTATTAATGAGTTGTTGAATCTTTTAATGTAATGATTGACAATCATTAGTAGAGTGATCATGATAATGGTGATACATGCAAAATGAAAGATTCATAAATTTTTGACTATGTTTCTTTCTATGTTTAGGTCTAGTAATCACCTTAGCATGAAGAAGTTCAGGTATAATGATTTCTTGATTAATAGGAGAAGATATGTTATATGATGAAGGAGAGGATGTGGACAAAGAATTAGATTCAACAATTTGTTGCACACATCCTAAATTTTGATCGGCAATGGTGTTGAAAGAATGTTGATGCCCCCCATTGCCTAAGGGAATTTGATTTTCTTATTGTTGTTTACCAAAGCCATTCTCAGTGAATCTATGATAACCATAACAAGAGGCCATATCACTAGGTATATATTCATCATGAGTGGAAGTAGCAACAAAGTTATTAGAAAGAGGATTTGTTTTATATTTCATTAATGAAAGGTCATTAACTCTATACTCTCCAATAAAGGTTGGCGTGAAATCTAAGGATCCCCAATCATTTTCTGAAAGAAAAATTGAAGGAGGATCATCAATAGATTCTTGATCTTATTTTTCTTCAACATTTAGACAACTATCTGGTTTAGTATTGGCATGAAGAGTTTACATTACATTATTGTAGATAAACTTGGCTTTTTGATGAAGAGTTGAAGGAATAACATGTAACCAAGGTTTACCAAAAATAAGGTTGTAATTAAGAGGTATAGACATGACATGAATGGGAGTATTCAAAATAATTGGACCTAATTTGATAGGTAAAGTGATGATGTCTAAAGTTTTCTTAGAAACATTATCAAATCCATGTATATGCACATTATCAGGTTTGATATTTGAAAGATCAGATTTAATTTATTTGAGCATGTCCATACTAAAAATATTAATCCCAGATCCATTATCAATTAAGGTTTTACAAATGAGGTTACCATTGATAAGGAAGACTACCATAAGAGCATCATAATGATCTTGATGTTAGAATAACTGAGAGGGGGGGTGAATTAGTTAGATCAGTTATCCTACAGTCCCAAATACAAAGATGTACCTTATCAAACAATTCCAACAAATTATGAAGCTCGGTAACATAAAATATCAATCTGTTTGTTCACTTTACCGATTACTAGTTAAATATCTAATTGTGATTACCGACCAAATCAAGTATGCAGTATGTAAAGTATGATAACAAAAAATTATCACAAATAACACATAACACAATGATTTAACATGTAAACCCTATTAAGGGAAAAACCACTTGGGACCAGTAACCCAAAATAATTCACTCTTCTGAAGTGAGCTCGGTGAAGAGCCAACCTTGTTAAAGGTTACAAACACACTGTTAGGTGTGACCTTGTTAGAGGATTTAACACTAATAGTTAAATTTTGACCAACATTCACTATGGGGTCAATAAGATAACAATGTACATTCTCTGAATGACATAGGGTAGAATATAAGACTGTTAAGTCTACTCGGTTAAGATATTTTCTGAATTAATGGTTAAACTAATATAGTATGATCTAATTCAAATACAACTCAATTGCAGATATTTAGATCTATGATAAGCCCATACAAATCCTCTGATCAATAATCAAATTCACTTCTTCAATATTCATCAACTTACTGTCCCTCGGTAAATAGTTCTCTGACGCTCGGTTAACTCTACAGTTTGGTTCTTTCAATAACCAGTTTGATTAGGCAAGCATGAATAGTCTTCACGTGATATCTCTACAGTCTTCTTCCTCCAACATAGTTTCAACAATGAAAATCATATCTCTTAAATAGACAAGTTAACCATTTTCATTTCAGCCATTAGATTTTACCGCTTAATCTCCTTAATCCATTTTGCCTCTTAAACCTTCCTCGACAGATGTGTCATTAACTCATTTTAATCTCATCCTTGAGATCTTCTCTAAATTTTATCAGTCATGTATCTCATAAA
>BSBK01006116.1:2500-57500 GCA_027943335.1 Chamaecyparis obtusa | reverse complement strand
GTGTTGCTTAGCTTAACAAAATTGGTTACTGAGTGGAATTTCATCACAAGAAAGCTAAAATATTTGATGCTATTGGAGAACTGATTGGAAGTGGTGATCATACTAGAGGTAATTTGTTCTATCTTGACCTATATGAAGAAACATGTTTGATTTCACAACTTGATGATATTTGGTTATGGCATAAAAGGCTGTGTCATGTTAACTTTGACAATCTAGTAGAGATAAGTAAGAAGAAAAAGGTAAGAGGTCTACCTAGATTGAAGAAACTTGAGAATGTGATGTGCAAGGAATGCCAGTTAGGAAAAATGACAAAGTCAAGTTTCAAGAGAAAATCCTTTACTTTTGAAATTTTTTTAGATTTGGTTCATACTGACCTTTGTGGACCTATGGGTGTACAAAGTTACTGTGGTGCTAGATACTTTATCTTATTTGTTGATGATCATACTAGGATGATGCATGTGATGTTTCTAAAAGAAAAATCTAAAGCTTTTCAATTCTTTAAGTGGTATTTGGCTAAGGTTGAAAAGGAGCCAGGTAGGAACCTGAAATGTCTTAGATCTGACCGAGGTGGAGAATTTACATCAAATGAATTTAATCTATTTTGCAATGATAGAGGAATTAAAAGACAGATGTCTGCACCTAGAACAACTCCACATAATGGTATAGTAGAAAGGAGAAACAAATCTATCTTAGATTGTGCAAGGACATTGATGATTGAAAAGAATGTGGCACATAAATATTGGAAAGAAGCTATAAGAACTGTGATGCAGGAGCATCCTGGGTGTAAGGGCAATCTTGCATCACCCAAAAATATTTCTATTTTTTTGTATTCAATAAGGGCTATCTTGTGCAGAGTTGCTATTTATGGAAACTTGCTATTTTTAGTAAGTTGGTCTTACGATCTTAGAATATTCTAATTTTACATGTGGAGGTTCATCTCAGTCATATCAGCATGCCAACAAAGTTTCATGGCTAGATCAGGTCTAGTTTTAAAGATATTGAAGATTTTTGATATTGGTAGCAGGGTACAGAAACTTCAAACTCAGTTTTGAAGGCTTTAGAGGCCCCGGATGAAGTTGAAAATTTAGGTGACGAGCACTTTGCGTGGGTCAAGCCTGTAGAGCACTTCGTGATGTTTTTAGAATGGGGTTATAATAGTCAATCGGGTCAACTAGTGATGACTTATGGTCTCCGAAAGTCAGGCCACCTGAAATGGCAGAAAATAATTTTTCTTCAAAATTTCTATTTGGGTTTCAAAACTCATTTTGAGCCAACTTTGATGTAATAAATTGTAAAATAAAATAATTCTAAGTTTGGTCGGCCCTAAGGGCTAAATTTCTAGAACCTTCTCGAGCGATGGAAATTGTCTATATAAAGAAGGCCTGTAGTGTTGTCTAGGGCAGTTCTGGGTAGTAGATTTGGGTATTGATTCAAGGCTTTGTCCTACAAAATATTGTAAGGGAATGCCCATGTGGCTTTGCATATTGTAATTCTGAAAGTTTGTAATTCCACATTTGTGGAGATAATAAGAAGCCAATTTTTTGTTCTTGCATATTATTATTGTTGTTTCTCTATTTCTATTATGTGTTTGTGGTATTAAGGGGAGCACCCTTCATCAAGTGGTATCAGAGCAGAAGTTCTTGAGTGTGTAAATAGATCACCGACTGTGAGGCAGTTTGCACCAAGATCGTGGTTAGGGTTTCAGCGCGCATCGCGAAAATGCCTCCATGAAAAGAACATGGTGGAAGAGCTGTGTTGTGACACCTGAGGTTAGAGAACTTTAGAGACAAGTGCAAGCATTACAAGAAGAGATTCACAGAGGAATGAATCTTAATGTCAGAGATGAAAGCGAGGATGAAGCTGAAGAAGAATATCAAGAAGGAGAAGCCAAAATTGTAAACCGGGAGGAAGAAAGACTTTTTCGGGCCATTTTCAAGATTGGGAAAAGACCTAAGATTGAGGTTCCTACATTTCTTAGAAATCTTAACCCAGAGGAATTGATTGACTGGATCAATGAATGTAAGGAATATTTTGAGTATGAAGATGTTGAGGATCCTGATAGGGTCAAATTTGCGAAGGCTAGACTGAAAGGTCATGCGAAGATCTGGTGGCAAGAGATCCAATTGGAGCAAAATAGAAGAGGGGAAGATAAAATCACAAGATGGGATCAGATGGTGGATAAATTGAAGTGATAGTTCATTCCTGTTGATTATGAGCTTGACCTACTAAAGAAAATGCAAAGTTTGAAGCAAGCAGGAAGATCTGTTCAGGAGTATACAGAGGAGTTCTATCGACTCCTCATTAGAACAGGCCATGCAGAAGCTGATAAGGAGAAAGTTGCCTGATACCTTAATGGGTTAAGGCCAAGCATTCAGGAGGAGTTAAATCTAGTTTGAATAAACAGTATTGAGGAGGCATACCAATTTTCCTTAAAAGTAGAGGAAAAGCTGAACAAGAAGTTTGAGAGTAGACAAAATGGAAGAGGTCGTGGTGGAAGATCTGGTGGATGGTCATATGGTGGCTGAAATGAAGATCTGAAAAAGAAGGATGAGGCTAGTAGTAGCTAGAATCAGAGAGGAAATAATTTCAATCATTTCCAAAATTAGAATAATAGAGATCAGAGAGGAAGAGGAAGAGGACAAGGTTCAGGAAGAGGAGGCTTCCATGGAACATGTTTTCACTATGGAGAAGAAGGTCATAGGGCATTTGAATGTCCTCAACGCCAAGGAAGGATAGATAGGAGGAATGAAGGCCAAGCTAGAGTTGCACATGTAGATGAAGATGCCAGATCATCAAATTCTAAAGATGTTGAAAGAGGAGAAACACTAATTAACAAAAGAGTCCTACTGAGTGGTGAGAATGAACCTGAACAAAGGAGGAGCCTATTTTGCACTAGATGCAAGTGTGAGGGTAAATGCTGTGATGTGATTATTGATAGTGGAAGCACTGACAATTTGGTGTTAGAAGAGATGGTGACAAAGTTGAAGCTCAAGAGACAGAAACACCCACATCCATATCAGATTGCCTGGGTGCAGGATGACCACAAGGTCATGGTCAGTGAACAGTGCCTGGTAAAGTTCAAGATTGGCGGGTACCAAGATGAGGTACTATGTGATATAATATTTATGCATGCATATCATATATTTTTGGGTAGACCGTGGTAGTTTGATAGATGTGCTGTACACGATGGTCGTGTGAATACCTATTCCCTGACAAAAGATGGAGTGCGATATAAGCTAAAGCCATTGAAGAAGACCGAAGAAAAGGTATGTGGTAATGCAAGAATAACATTTGTTGATGGAAAATTTTTTCTAGATGTATGAGGCATGAGCATGTGTGTTTTGCTTTAATTCCAAAAGCTAGTAAAGAAGAAGTAGATGATGTACCTGTAGAGGTTACAGATTTGTTGAATGAGTTTCAGGATATCATATTTAATAATGTACCTGATGGATTACCACCGGTAAGGAAGATCAGTCATCAGATGGATTTGATTCCAGGAGCTAGTTTGCCAAACAGAGCAGCACACATAATGACATCAACAGAAAGTGAGGAATTGAACAGACAAGTACATGAGTTGTTGCAGAAAGGATTGATTCCTGAGAGTCTGAGTCCCTGTGCTGTACCAATGGTATTAGCACCAAAGAAGAATGGAGAGTGGAGGATGTGTATAGATTCCAGAGAAATAAACAAGATCACAATCAAGTATAGGTTTCCATTGCCATGAATGGATGATATTATGGATTGTTTGAGTGGAGCTGTGTATTTCTCTAAGATAGATCTGAAGAGTGGATATCACCAGATTCGGATCAGAGAAGGAGATGAATGGAAGATTGCCTTCAAGACAAAGGAAGGACTGTATGAGTGGTTAGTCATGCCTTTTGGGCTAACCAATGCACCGAGCACTTTCATGCGGCTCATGAACGAGGTTTTGAAAGAATTTCTGGGTAAGTTTGTCATTGTTTACCTAGATGATATTTTGATCTTTAACAAGACATTGGAGGAACATATGATGCATATTTGTATGGTGTTTGAGAAGCTAAGAGATGAGAAATTATTGATTAATTTGAAGAAGTGCAGTTTTGTGAAGAAAGAGTTAGTGTATTTAGGATTTGTAGTTTTAGCAGAAGGTCTAAAAATGGACCCAGAGAAGGTACAGGCTATCCTTGAATGGCCTACTCCAAGGAGTGCTACTGAGGTAAGATCTTTTCATGGTTTGGCTAGTTTCTATAGAAATTTTATCAAAAATTTTAGCAGTATTTGTGGACCCTTGACTGAAATAATGAGAGGGGATAGAAAATAGTTTAAGTGGACTAATGGGGCAGAAAAGAGTTTTCAATTATTGAAACAAAAAGTTACAGAACAACCTATTTTAGCACTTCCAGATTTAATAAGGTGTTTCAAGTAGACTGTGATGCTAGTGGTACTGCAATAGGAGCTGTTATGAGCCAAGAAGGTAAACCTGTTGCTCATTTCAGTGAGAAGTTAAATGATGCCAAGAGAAAATATTCTGTCTATGATCAAGAATTTTATGCTATAGTTCAGGCATTAAAGAAGTGGAGACATTATCTACTTCCTAAAGAGTTTGTCTTGTATATTGATCATCAAGCTTTGCAATATTTGAATAGTCAAGGAAAGTTGAATCAAAGACATTTGAAATGGGTTGAGTTTTTGCAGAGTTATACATTTGTTTTGAAACACAGAAGTGGAAAGTCTAACAGGGTTGTAGATGCTCTTAGTAGAAGACAACTATTACTGATAGAGATGCAAATTGAGGTGGTTGGGTTCAAGGAACTCAAGAATTTGTATCCAGAGGATCCTGATTTTGGTGGAGCTTGAAAAGCTTGTAAAGAACCTGTTACTCTAGATAGGATGAAATGGCTGGATTTCATCATCTAGGATGATATGCTATTCAGAGGGAGTCAGTTGTGCATTCCAAGAAGTTCTATGAGGGAGAATCTCATCAAAGAGAAGCATAGTGGAGGATTGGCTGGACATTTTGGTCATGATAAAACCCTTGCTTTGGTTGGTGAGAATTATTATTGGCCACAATTGCAGCAAGATGTGAAGAAGTTTGTATATAGTTGCAGAGTATGTCAGATGGAAAAAGGAGTGAAGTAGAATACAGGGTTGTATCGGCCATTACCTGTACTAGAGAAGCCTTGGGAGGATATCATTATGGACTTTGTTCTTGGTTTACTGAGGACACAGCGGGGACATGATTCAATTTTTGTAGTAGTTGACAGATTTTCGAAGATGACACATTTCATTCCCTGCAAGAAGACTAATGATGTTGTTGATGTAGCAAAACTATTTTTCAGAGAAGTGGTGAGACTACATGGTTTGTCAAAGACCATAGTTTCAGATAGAGACACTAAGTTTGTTAGATATTTCTGGCGTACATTGTGGAAGAAGTTGAAGATAGATTTGAAGTTCAGTTTATCACATCATCCACAGATTGATGGATAGACAGAGGTGGTGAATAGAAGTTTGGGAAATTTGCTGAGATGTTTGGTTGGAAATAAGCCAATAGGATGGGATTTGATTTTACCACAGGCAAAATTTGCATACAATAATTCTGTCAACAAGAGCACTGGTAAATCACCATTCCAGATTGTATATGGAAGTAGTCCAAGAAATGCATCTGAATTGAGAAAAATAGATAAAGGAGAAATAAGTAGTGCTGAAGCTGAGGATTTTGCAGAACATTTGAAGAACATCCATGAGGAGGTGAGGAAGCATATTACCAAGATGAATGCGCAGTACAAGGCTAAGGCAGATGAGAAAAGGAGGCATAAGGAATTTCAGGTTGGAGATGAAGTCATGGTTCATTTGCGGAAGGAGCGGTTTCCAGTTGGTACATATAACAAGCTAAAAATGAAGAAGTTTGGACCGTGTAAGATACTGAAGAAGCATGATTCAGGACATGCATATGAGGTAGAATTGCCTAGTGAGCTGAATATTTCACCAGTGTTTAACATTTCAGATTTGACAGAGTATCATGAAGGAAGTGTTGAAGATGAGATCGCAGCAGCATAGTTGAGTATTCCAGCAACCAGTTCAGATATCAAGGAGATTGAAGACATACTGGACAGTCGTGTTGGTAGAAGCACAAGGAACAAGATATATGAAGAGTATTTGGTCAAATGGAAAGGATGACCTGTTGAAGATTCATCATGGCTAACAAAGGAGGAGGTTAATCGTCTTGGTTTTCCTCCGCACACCTGAGTCGTGACAGTGTCACTTCTCAAATTACCCTGGGTGTCTGATGCAGGAGCATCCTGGGTGTAAGGGCAATCTTGCATCACCCAAAAATATTTCTATTTTTTTGTATTCAATAAGGGCTATCTTGTGCAGAGTTGCTATTTATGGAAACTTGCTATTTTTAGTAAGTTGGTCTTACAATCTCGGAATGTTCTAATTTTACATGTGGAGGTTCATCTCAGTCATATCAGCCTACCAGCAAAGTTTCATGCCTAGATCAGGTCTAGTTTTGAAGATATTGAAGATTTTCGGTATTGGCAGTAGGGTACAAAAACTTTGAACTCAGTTTTGAAGGCTTTAGAGGCCCCGGATGAGGTTGCAAATTTGGGTGATAAGCGCTTTGCACGGGTCAAGCTTGTAGAGCACTTCGTGGAATTTCTAGAATGGGGTTATAATAGTCAATCGGGTCAACTGGTGATGACTTATGGTCTCCAGAAGTCGGGCCACCTGAAATGGTGAAAAATAATTTTTCTTCAAAATTTTCGTTTGGGTTTCAAAACTCATTTTGAGTCAACTTTGATGTAATAAATTGTAAAATAAAATAATTCTAAGTTTGGTCGGCCCTAAGGGCTAAATTTTTAGAACCTTCTCGGGCGGTGGAAATTGTCTATATAAAGAAGGCCCATAGTGTTGTCTAGGGTAGTTCTGGGTAGTAGTTCTGGGTATTGATTCAAGGCTTTGTCCTACATAATATTGTAAGGGAATGCCCATGTGGCTTTGCATATTGTAATTCTAAAAGTTTGTAATTCCACATTTGTGGAGATAATAAGAAGCCAATTTTTTGTTCTTGCATATTATTGTTGTTGTTTCTCTATTTCTGTTATGTGTTTGTGGTATTAAGGGGAGCACCCTTCATCACACTATTTTCTACAATCTTAACCGGGTACATATCAAGAAAGGTACAAATCTAACACCCTATGAATTATGGCATGGGCATGCACTGAGTGTTAAATACTTTAGAATCTTTGGAAGTAAGTGCTATATATTAAAAGACACTAGGAATGGAAAGTTTGATGCTAAGAGTGATGAAGGCATATTCCTAGGGTACTCCACAAAAAGTAAAGCTTATAAGTGTTTGAACTCTAACACTAACAAAATTGTGAAAAGTGTGAATGTCAAAATTGATGAGTATGTAGAAAGAAATGAAGTTGATAGCAAAAGAGAACCATAAGATTATAGATCTTTTGAGGAAGAAGAGGCAAGTAATAGACTTGCACCTGATGCTGAGTCTCAAGTAAGCAATGCTGAGCAATAGACAGAAGCTGCTGAGCATCAAGAAAATAGTGCCAAGAGAGAACAAGAACATGCCGAGCTACAAGAAAATGCTATTGAATATCAGGAAGAGGTTGCCGAGCATTCTGAAGTTGAATCTGACAATCTTATTGAGGAACATGATGAAATAGAGGAGAGAACAACTGAACCTGTTTTGGAAAAATATGTGAGAAGACATCATAAGCCTGAACAAATAATTGGAGACAAAGATACTGGAATCTAGACCAGAAGTAAAACTAAAGATCCAACATGTCTACTATGTGAATTTGAATCGAAGACAACTAGAGAAGCATTAGAGAATGAAGACTAGATACAAGCAATGAATGAAGAAATTGTAACCCTGTTAAAGGTTACAATGCACACTATTAGGTGTGACATGGTTAGAGGATTTATCACTAACAGTTAAATTTTGACCAACATTCACTATGGGGTCAACAAGATAACACTTTGTATTCAATGAATGTCATAGGGTAGTACATAAGACTGTTAAGTCCACTCGGTTAAGAGATTTTCTGAATCAATGGTTAAACTGATATTGTAATGTACCCATTTTTAGTCTCTTGAGATTAGCTTAGTTTGATGACCTTCACAAGATAATCAGGTGATCAGAGGGGGTCAGTCGGTAGAGGCCATAGTTGGATTCCATTCTGGAGGTTATGGTTGTCAAGTTTGCTCTTCATTTGAGACAGATTGGATGACTTACTATTTATAGTAAGTGGTATTTTGGGCATAGCTTGGTTTAGCAGGGCACCTGCATAGTGTCATCAGGTGTTGAAGGATCATTTGTCAGGGATCTCTAGTTTGAGGGACTTACTATTTTTAGGAAGTCTATTTTTGGCAGATGGCTATTTTTGGTAGGGTAGTTTGAGCTCAGGGCTCTGTTGTCAGAAATTAGTTTGTTGCAATCAGATAGATTCAGTGCCTTCATATTTTAATTGTCATTATTAAATTAAGTTATTTTAATTTAATAACTTTATGACTTTATAACTTTAATGTTATAAAATGATGTATTGAAGAAGCCACTTAAGTGAAAAAAGTAAAGTTGAAGGTTTTTCAAAAAGCTTATATATTCAACTCGAAAAAGCACTTTACTCATTCATTGTTCATTTGATAAATTTTATGAAGTTTCTTGGAGGTGAGAAAATGGTTAGGGTTTGAGAACTGATTCCTCTTTGTGGCAATTTGAATCATCACTCATTGATGATGAATTTTGCAAATTGAATTCTGAAATTTTATTTTGAATATGTGGATATCATTCTTGGTGCTGAAGTATACCAAGCATGAATTGTTTTAAGAAAATTACATCAGCCTGCGAATTATCATACTCTGGAATTTGAAATTCTTCATCTATCAATTTCTTAAGAGGCTGGATTATCTATATAGGCTATCGAATTTGATAGCAAGTGCAGCATTTGAAATTCTGGGTGGATGCATTTTGATTTCTATTGCTGTGTATTATTTGTGAGGCCACACAAATACATAGAGGGGCTGCTGCGTTACCTTTTTGGAGGTATCGAATGTGACTTTGGAGTCATCTCATCTTTTCCAGGAGCTGCGTTAATTATTGAGTAATTGTTTAGAGCTGCGTTTAGATATTGGAGGTTGGAAATAATTACTAGAGGGTGCATGACTTATTCCAGTTCTTGAGAAATTTTATAGGTTGCTGCGTTTCCAATTAATAAGTGACTCTTCTATTTTGGAGTTGATAATTTAAAGCATTGCTTTAAAATTAATGTTTGTATTGATTCAAAATTGTGAAGATTAAGGTTTAGCAATAAGAATTATTAATTGTTGATGTCCAATATGAAATTGTTTCAAGTGAAAGTTTATGAAATAGAAAATAAATATTTTTTGAAATCATTTGGAAATTGTCAATTCACTTGAGATAAGTTAATTAAATACAAAGAGCTAGGCAAGCTCTTTACAGTGGTATCAGAGCATGTTTCCTGCCATACTATGGGGAATGAATTCTTTTATATTCTGATGATATTTTAAAAGTGACCAACACTCTCTCTTTTCCTAGCTATGGAAAAATACATGAGGCCTAGTTCTAGAAGTCATCCTAACAGTATGGGAAAAAGAGAGGAATTAAATGCCTTAGTGGAAAGTATGGAAAGACTTAGGATTCATCAGTAGAGATTGGCAGAGAGCTTTTCGGACCTAGAGATAATAGACAGGGTATTGAGGGACATGGTCTCTGCTTTTAGGAGGCTGACATCGAGATTGCAGGGAAGAAAGCTTGAGTTTTCCCTGACAGGTGCCCATGTTGCAGATGTACCTATATTTAATTTGACACCTGCTAGTCCTATCTGTAGTGTTGATGATGGGTTTATTTCACAAGAACGTGTGGATGTTTCAGTACTATTGGTTGACATCAGTGCTGAGCATCAATAGGTTGAGGCTCCCAGAGTATTTTCTACAGTTTGTATAGAGGCAGTTGATGTTGTTATCACTGAGTATTTAGACTATTCCATGGAGGGAGTTGTTATTGGAGATTTTTATGTCAGCTATAGTAGTGTTGCTTCAATGTAGGAGGAAGCTTCTTCCTCATATGGGACCAATGCATGTATGGAGTCTCCTAGTGGTGATGTTGGTGATCTAGGCATTACAGCGGGGTCAGTTGATGACGGTTCATGCTCCAACATTATTGGTGCACATCCTAATGTTGAGTCATGTGTGCAAAGTTAGGTGTCAACAGTTGAGATTTTAGCAGGAGATGTGGATGCAGATAGTATAGATACATCTGATGATACTTTTGAGGATGCTATGAGCTGCATTGGGGATGACACCCCTTGTGAGATGTTGGGTGATGATTGTGAGGAGTATATGAGCTCTAACAACTCTGGGGTTTATGATAGCAGCCACAGTGTGGAATCAGTGCAGAAGATAGTGGTCTTTTCCTGTATTGAGGATGTGAGCATGGAGCCATCTAGTGATGACACTCGTGATGGGAGTGTTGTAGTTGAGTTGGGTGACATAGATTCATGCCATAGTGTAGATGTTTCACATGATGACATTGAGTCATGTTTGCAGCTAGAGTTAGTGGAGGAGTCGCGGTTAGATGATGTGGACACTAGCATCACAGATATTTCTAATGTTGAGAGTGAGGATGATGGGTGCTATAGTATTACTAGATTTTTATATCTAACTTTGGGTGTGGAATCAATGTTGTCATATGGTGGTGGTGGGTTCCATGATTCTTTGTTATAGGGACTCACAGATGAGGATGGGAAGCATATGAGTGGCAAGAGTTTGTTATAGCCAAGGCTTCCACTTTTAGAGAGGGGGTTACTTCTTCGATGACTCATGAGGATGATTCTTCTTGTAGTGAGACATGTTTGATTTATCAAACCTTGGGGTAGGACTCTAAGTTGTTAGTGAGTGAGGATAGATCCCAAGATTTGGATTGTCAAGCAGTTGTAGAGGATGACGTAGTTGGAGATTATGTTGAGTCAAATTCAGTAGCAGCTTCCTTGGGGTTAGATGAGGACAAGTCCAATGTCTATAATTAGTTTGTAGGTGTGTACTTGGATGAAAGTACATAGAGTTATAGTGATCTTGAGGGGAGTTTGTTGGATGCAGCTTTCTTCCATAGTGTGGACAGTGCAGTTGAGATTGTACATAGGAGGCCCATTGTACAAATTCATCATGTGACTAGCTAGTTGCGAGTTGGTGAGAGAGATATTACTTCTACTCTTGAGCATTTTGATGTCGCTCATTAGCTGTTGACTATTTATAATTGGGGTTCTCCTATGAAAGATGAGCATAGTAGTGGTTACCTTTCCTTGATAGAGATCCATTCTTTGTGTGATGTTGTCAAGATTTTGAGACAAGATTATTTACAGTTGGTAGCTGACCGAGATCACCTAGTTGAGTGGGGGAGTATAGCATATGAGGCATTGATGAACAGAGAGGAGGAGGTGAGTGAGCTTACTCAGGAGCTCACAGTGACTTTTGAGGCTTTAGAGGGCACTCAATAGGCTCTTCAAGAGTCACAGATTTAGTTAGAGGAGGTGACTGTGGAGTTGGATCATGTATGGTCCACACCAACCCCAAATCCAGTTCGGTTGCACATTGAGGTGGTTGGTGATGAGTTTGCTTCTATGGTTGGGGATAAGTGACATGATGATGTGGAAAAGACATCTGTTTAGGATGTGGACATAGTAGGTACATATGAGGTAAGAGTATCAGTGGAGACAAGCTTGCATGTTGATTTGCTTCCTTTTGCTGGAAGTGAATCTATTTCTTCATCTCACATAGTTGATAGCATGGGACAGTTGGAATTGCTACATTTTCAAAGGGATCAGTTATGGGTTGCAGGGGAGCAAGTTGATGCTTCCACGTATAATTTATACTGTACTGAGTCATTCATGGAGTATTTACTTGAGAGTGCAGATGTGTGAGAGGATTCATATAGAGTGTCTGAGGGTACTCTTATCCGAGGTTCTTGTGCTATTCAGAGGCTGGTAGGAAAGATTGTAGAGACTCTACCAACTATGCTACCCCATAGGGATTTTGAGGTTTGGTTTGTTGAGAGGGTTGCTTAGGTTCCTACTCAGCCCGTGTTTATGTGGAGTCAGAGATTGGAGCCATCTCATCATTCCCAGTTGGGTAATGATGAGCCATTGACAGAGATTGGGGCTTTCTACCAGCATTATATGGTGGGGTATGCTCATCATTTTTCTTTTGAACCATAGGTAGAATATTTTATTTCACACAGGTGTAGACCAGCTTGAGTTTCTTACCATCCATTATGGGAAGGATTAGCACCATCTTTTGCAGATGGAATTGGCAGTTGCAAGTTAGACTACTTGCAACATCCACACACCTAGGACCATTTATTAGAGGTTAGAGTTGGTAACAAATTCATGCACATTTGGTCATTATCTTCTTCTCAGTGTAGTTGGGTGTGAATGTCGATTAGACAGGGACTTGAGTTTTGATAGAGTTGATGTTTTAGTTGGGTTGAGTTCCGCTGAGTTGTTTTCTGCATCGACATCTACAGTTGGTCTACAAATGTTTTCAGTGATGTCAGTTATCTGGGTGTTGAGGGAAATTTATCAGATGCTGGTGTTTGTACTATGGATGTTGGTATTTTCTTCACAGGAGTATGGTGAGGATCAAGACATTTCTTATGAGCATCCTTGGGATCTAGGTGGTCTATGAAGTTGCTTGTTTTTCCTGATTGCTTGAGGACAATCAATCTTGGGGAGGGAGGACTATAATGTCCCCATTTTTTAGTCTCTTGAGATTAGCTTAGTTTGACGATCTTCACAAGCTAATAAGGTGATTAGAGGGGGTCAATTGGTAGAGGCCATAGTTGGATTCCATTCTGGAGGTTATGATTGTCAAGTTTTCTCTTTGTTTGGGATAGATTGGATGACTTACTATTTATAGTAAGTGGTATTTTGGGCATAGCTTGGTTTAGTAGGGTGCCTGCATAGTGTCATTAAGTGTTGAAGGATCGTTTGTCAGGAATCTCTAGTTTGAGGGACTTACTATTTTTAGTAAGTCTATTTTTGGCAGATGGCTATTTCTGGCAGGGCAGTTTGAGCTCGGGGCTCTATTGTCAAAAATTAGTTTTTTGCATTCAGATAGATTCAGTTGCTTCATATTTTAATTGTCATTATTAAATTAAATTATTTTAATTTAATAACTTTATGACTTTATAACTTTAATGTTATAGAATGATGTTGTGTTGAAGAAGCTACTTAAGTGAAAAAGTAAAGTTGAAGCTTTTTCAAAAAGCTTATATATTCAACTCGAAAAAGCACTTTACTCATTCATTGTTCATTTGATAAATTTTATGAAGTTTCTTGGAGGTGAGAAAATGGCTAGGGTTTGAGGACTGATTCTTCTCTGTGGAAATTTGAATCATCACTGATTGATGATGGATTTTGCAAATTGAATTCTAAAATTTCATTCTAAATCTGTGGATATCATTCTTGGTGCTGAAGTATACCAAGCATGAATTGTTTTAAGCAAATTACATCAGCCTAAAAATTATCATACTTTGGAATTCAAAATTATTCATCTATCAATTTCTTGAGAGGCTAGATTATTTGTATAGGCTATCGAATTTGATAGCAAGTGCAGCGTTTGAAATTTTGGGTGGCTACATTTTGATTTCTATTGATGTGTATTATTTGTGAGGCCATGCAAATACATAGAGGGGCTGTTGTGTTACCTTTTTGGACGTATCTAAGGTGACTTTGGAGTCATCTCATCTTTTCCAAAAGCTGCGTTAATTATTGAGCAACTGTTTAGAGCTGTGTTTAGATATTAAAGGCTGGAAATAATTACTAGAGGGTGTGTGACTTATTCCATTCCTTGATAAAAAATTTTACAGGTTGCTGGGTTTCCAATTAAGAGGTGAATCTTCTATTTTGGAGTTGATAATTTAAAGTCTTTCTTTAAAGTTAATATTTGTATTGATTCAAAATTGTGAAGATTAAGGTTTGGCAATAAGAATTATTAATTACTGATGTCCAATATGAAATTGTTTCAAGTGAAAGTTTATGAAATAGAAAATAAATATTTTTTGAAATCATTTGGAAATTGTCAATTCACTTGAGATAAGTTAATTAAATACAAAGAGCCAGGTAGGCTCTTTACAGGTACAATACTGATATGATTTAAATACAACTCAATTGCAAATATTTAGATCTATGCTAAGCCCTTAAAATCCTCTGATCATTAATCAATTTTACTTCCTCAATATTTCTCAACTTACTTTCACTCGGTAAATAGTTCTCTGACACTCGAAAATGTTTGCAGCTCAGTTCTTTCAATAACCAGTTTTATCAGGCATGCATGAATATAGTCTTCACATGAAATCTTTGTAGTCTCCTTTTTGTCTGACATATTTCAATAATGAAACTCATATCTCTTATATAGACAAGTAAAAAAATTTCATATCAACCATTGGATTTTGCCTCTTGATCTCCTTCATCCATTTTTCTGCTTAAACCTTCCTTGGCATATGTGTTATTAACACATTTCAATCTCATCCTTTAGATCTTCTCTAAATTTTGTCAGTTGTGGATCTAATAACTAACTTCATCCTTAACCTTGCAATCATAAAAATTTCCAGCTCATCAAATTCAGTCACCTATTCTTAGCATTTAATGTTTTCATCCATACTCGGTCAATATAGAAATGTGTCGGTGATAACTAGCTAACTACCTCGGTTATTACTGTCACTCGGTATACATTGCATTGGCTTGGTGTATACATAAATATTCAATTATCGACCACATTGACTTGTTCAATTTCAAATCTCTTCTTCATAGTAGATTAATGTAACATGCTCAAGTCAACAATATAAAGCCATAGACTCATCAATAAGTTAGCCAATGTTTACCTTATCCTTATTTGTTATATCCATCTTTTCCTTATGTAGATATCTCAGTTCTTCATCTTTTCTTCCTTCAAAAAATGTTTAGATGTTTATAACTATCATGATAAGTACTTTCAAAACAAGTTGACATCAATGACAATATATTGACTGATTTAATCATCCTACATATCATTTCAGTAGCTCTGTGATCTCTAATCACTGTTCCTTCAGTTCATCAGATTTTCAATCAGTTGTAGTTCATCAATCTCTCCTTTTGGCATTGATAGCAACATAAGAAATATGAAAATATTCCATACACATACCAAACATGTATTCTATAGCTATGTAAGTAAATGTTGTAGCTCGGTAAGCTCTCCCTAGTTTGATATTTAATATGTTTAATCACTACAAAACAAAACAACATTACAAGTAGTCTCTCCCTGTGGATTTGATCTTTTCATTTCTTAGATTCTCTTTGTTCTCAGCAACAAATATTCAAGTCTCTCCCTTTCTGCAATCTCTCTCCCTCTTTGTGTTTTCACTAACCGATTTTCCATATTCATTCTCTCTCCCTTTGACAACAATGCCAAAGAAAATATACAAATAACTCTTCAACAACCAAGTAATTCTCTATTGTTCAGTTCATATATTGTACCTTCAGTGTACAGATAAACAAATTTATATTCCAGTTCTACAATCTTTCACAACCTTAGAAAAAAATCCAAAGTGTGAGCTATGTGCTTCAACATGAATGATCTTCTGATAAGTATAGGGTTGATGCAACCTCCAGATCACCTTAGTGACCTGTAGACAGGGGACGGACCCCAAGTATAGTCCTCAAATATTCAAATGTATCCTTTGGTAAGGGTTTGGTAAAGATATCAACAAGTTGTTCCTTACATGTTACAAATTCTAGTTTCACCCTCTTCTCTTGAACTTGTTCCCTCAAGTAGTGATACTTAATAGATATATGCTTTGTTTTTGAATGCATCATAGGATTTTAGGAAATATTTATAGCACTAGTGTTGTCACAATATATAGTCACCAGGTCAGTGATTACCTCATTCATCCCTTCCAACACTTTTCTAATCCAAGAAATATTTGAATAATTTTCAACAACAAAAACATACTCTACTTCAACAGTAGACTGAGAAATGCATGCTTTTTTCTTGCTAATCCAAGTCACAAGCCTTTCCCCTAAAAAGAATGCTCCACTGGTTGTGCTCTTCCGGTCATCTATGTTTCCAATCCAACCTACATTGGTGTAAACTCTAAGTTCAAATTTGCCTTCCAATGTGTACCATAAACCATAGTCTTCTATCTTCTTCAAGTATCTCATAATTCATTTAACTACAACCATATGTGAATCTTTAGGATTGGAAGAAAATCTTGCCATAATCCCCACTGCATGTGCAATATCAGGCCTACTGTGTACAACATGCATCATTTTTCCAATCATAGATTGATATAGTGTTTGATTTACCTCTGTAGATTCATCATCCTTTGTCAATTTACATCTAGTTACCATTAGTATTCCTACTGGTTTTGCAACTTCCATGCCAAAAGTTTTTAACACTTCTTTAATGTATTTTGATTGAGTGATGAAAATCCCATCTTTTTGTTGTATAACCTGCAAACCTAGAAAGAATTTAATCTCTCCAAACATAGACATCTCAAATTCCTTTCTCATGTCATTAGAAAATGATTTACAAATCAGATCTTGTCCACCAAAGATTATATCATCAACAAATATCTCAACAATCAAAATATTATATTAGATTCTCCTTTCATATACAAATTACTATTTTCACTAGTTCTTACAAAGCCAATACTGATAAGATAAGCATGTAGTCTTTCATACCATGCCCTTGATGCTTGCTTCAGTCCATAAAAATCTTTGTGCAGTCTACATACCATGTTCTTCTGATTTAGATCAACAAATCCTTCCGGTTGTTCTATGTAGACCTCCTCCTCAAGAATTCCATTCAGAAAAGATGATTTCACATCCATTTGATATACTTTTAATCCCTTATGTGCATCATATGCAAGTAATATATGAACTCCTTCCAGTCTAGCAACAGGTGCAAATGTTTCACCATAATCAATACCTTCTTCTTGTGCATATCCCTTGCAAACAAGTCTTTCCTTATTCCTAAAAATCCACTTAGTACCAATAACATTTTTATCTTTCAGTCTAGGCACTAATGTCCATGTCTTATTCTTTTCAATCTGTTCAATTTCCTCATTCATAGCATTGATCCATTCCTCATTTTCAAGTGCATCCCTAACATTCTTAGGTTCAAACTCACAAACCAAGCATGTGTTTTGTCTTAACTTACTTTGGGTCAGCATGCTAGCTTTCTTATCTCCAATGATTTGATTCTCTAGATGGTGTCTTCTAAAAAATCTTTCTAGCACTTGATCTATTCTCTGCTCATCATTCGGTTTAGGTTCATTTTCTTGCTCGGTAGCTTCTTCTTGATTCTCGATGTGCATTTGCTGATTCGCAGTAGCATTTTCCTGATGCTCGGTAGACTCAACCTATGGCTTTGGTAGATAATCTAGATCTTTGACATAAGTAAACCTACCATAGTCTACCAGCTCCTTCATGATTTCTTCATCATTCTTTTCAGAAAAATCATCAACTCTTACATTAGCACTTTCTATCATTTTATTAGTAGCTTTTTTCAAACATTTATAAGCTTTACTCTTAGTAAAATATCCCAAGAATATTCCTTCATCACCTTTAGAGTCAAATTTACCATTTTTATCATCTTTTAGTAACACTTACTACCAAAGATTCTGAAATAACTTACACTTGGTGTGTATCCAAACCATAACTCGTAAGGTGTCTTGTTTGTGTCTTTCTTCAATTGAACTTGGTTTAGGACATATACTATTGTGCTAATTGCCTCTCTCTATTACATATGTGCGATAATTTTCTCAATCATCAATGTTCTAGCACAATCAACAATGGATTAGTTCCTCCTTTCAGCAATTCCATTATGCTGCGATGTCCTAGGTGCAAAAACCTGCCTTTTGATTCCATGCTCATTATAGAAGTTAGTGAATTCATCAGAAAAAAAATCACCTCCTCTATCAGACCTTAAGCATTTCAATTCTTTTTCGGTTTCTTTTTTAACTTTAGCCTTATACCATTTAAACAGTTTGAATGCCTCAGAGTTTTCTTTCAAGAACATTACTGTCATCAGTTTAGTATAGTCATAAAAAAACAAAATAAAGTATCTATCACCATAGTAGCTTTGAGTTCTCATAGGACCACATAAGTCGGTGTGTACAAACTCCAAAATACCTTTTAAAGATGAATAGTCCTTACTTTTAAA
Organism: Chamaecyparis obtusa; assembly: GCA_027943335.1. Classification (NCBI taxonomy): domain Eukaryota; kingdom Viridiplantae; phylum Streptophyta; class Pinopsida; order Cupressales; family Cupressaceae; genus Chamaecyparis; species Chamaecyparis obtusa. The sequence goes on along the minus strand of BSBK01006116.1, from coordinate 39,284 downwards.
ACTAGATTTGGTCATCTTTCCTTTTTGACATTGATGACACATAACATGATTAGGTTTGGTTAGACTAGGAAATCCTCTAAATTTTCTCTTTCTACTGATCTTAATCATGTTGTCAAAATTTACATGACATAACCTCTTATGCCATAACCATGCATCTTCATTCTTCATCAGTAAACAAGAAGTTTTAGCATTATCAAGATAGAATAAATTACCTCTTGATTGTCCTCTAGTACCAACAAGCTTTCCATTTTCTATTGGCAATTTGGCTGAGTAGAATATTAGATTGTTGTCATTATGGCAACATATAATTACCATGTTGATCACATAATAGAAGAAAGTAGTTTTTGTATGAGCGCAAGTGAAAATTGTCTAAGTACAATAGTATTTACCAACCTAATCGGAGACAGTTTTGGTTAGCGATGTTCACATAAGTAGGTTTAGTGCATGCACACTTTAACATGGATAATTCTATGTATATCAAAGCTACATGTGAGAGCACAAGTTTGTACGACATGTACGGAAGGAGATATTAGAGGATTACAGAGACAATGTTGAAGTTGACCTGAACAAAGCAAGAAGACATAATGATAATATTAAGTTAAGGGATTATTTTATTTACCAAAATAATGACTTAACCATATAAGGGAAGACATCCTAGATGTTAACCCTTAGGCAACATGAATTAATTTTTTATTTCGGAAGAGTCTATGTTTAGTAAAGCCGACTAGATGTTATTATTCATAATAACTTGTATATATGTAAGAAGCATGTAATGCGAAGATATAACAAGTCTTGTAATGTTTTAATGCTATGATGTAAAGTTGTATAGCGTAAGAAGAAAAGCAAGCAGACTCTATGTATGAAAGCGAAGAGCCTAGAAAGCTAAATCAGAATATGAAAGCTATTCGACAGTAGTAAAAGGTTACGTACTTTAACTTTGTATTCATATATCATTGTATATTGCATGTTTGGGTAGTGTGATCATCTTGCAAAGATCCTATTTTTGTAATACAAACTCCTAATAGGGCTGAGGCTTCTAATAAGGCCTAGAGTCCTTTAATTAGGACATAGACACTATATGTATGTAATAGATTCCTAGCATGGTCAACATCCTTAACTGGATACTGTTGATTAGTGGATAAGTTATGGGTATCATCCCCACTGAGGTTTTCCCTTGGCCAAGGTTTCCTCAAGAACAAACATGGTGTTATGAGTTTATTTGCTTTATTGCTATGCTTGTTATTTAGTTTACTTTGTTATGCAAGCTTCAAGTTAATTTGTTATATCCATAATTGGGCAAGAGTAAAAGTTTATGAAATACTGATTCACCCCCCTTTCAGCATTCCCTATTTCTAACAATTGGTATCAGAGCTTAGTTGCTCAGAAAAAAGTTATTTAGGGAAAGCCTAACAACTTGAGTAAGATCTCTATGGATATGGATCAATTATAGAAAAATCTTGAAGAAGCTCTTGAACAGATTGATATTCTTACTGAAGAAAGAGACACTCTGAAAGGGAAATATGATGATGTGAAAAACTACATTGAGAAACTAAAAGAAAAGATGGAAGATTTGAAATCAATGAAAGAACCTACAATTCAAGTCAAGGATTTTGATGAAGTTTCAAATCTAAAGAAAGAAAATGAGATTCTTAAACATGAGTTGAAGATTGTAGATCTAAAGTTAAGCTTGAAAGATGGAAATAGCAAAGATGAATCAAATCTGAAATCTAAAAATGAAGATCTGAAGTTTAAAATTTGTAAAGTGACATCTGAACTTGAGAAAACTAAATTATAGTATGCTGAATTTGAGAAGTATAATACAATTGTGAAAGGTGAATTGACTCAGTCTAAACAACATCTTGAAAAACTATATTCCAATAGTGAGAAGATTGATGAACAAATGTCTTATCAAAAGCCATATTATGACACAATTGGTCTTGGATATAATTCATCTAAGATAAGTGAAGAATGAAACAAACTAGATCTAAAACCCTTCGAGAACAAAGATGAAAGGAAATATGATGAAGCTAACAAATTTGAAGACATACCTAATCCACCTAAAGAAGATGAACCACCTAAAGATATGCTAAGAGAATTCAAAGGTAGATGTTTTGCATGTAATAATTTTGGACATATGAAGAGAGATTGCACATGTAAGCAATTCAAACCTATCTCTGGTTATTGTTATAATTGTCATGGTTTTGGACATAGAGCTATTGATTGTAAGAAACCTAGACCTAATGATAACAATAGTAGTAGTAAAATGTTTAGAGATACTAATCATACAGATAAAAGACCTATTGAAGATATGAACAAAAGGAATGGAGTTGTGTGTTATAGATGCAACAAGATTGGACATATTGCTAAAAATTGTAGAACACAAATCAGTCAGACAAGACTAAGATATGGTAACAATGGAGTACTTTGTTAGATATACAACAACTTTGGTCATACATCAAGATTTTACAGAATGAACAACATGAGAAACCCTAATCCTAGAAGCTATACAAGGATAAATGAGAGTGCAAATAATAGTCAGAAAGGATGTTGTAGTAACTTGGAAGAAGTTAAATTTGTTAAAGACATAGATCAAGAAAGCACACTCAGTATACTAGGAAATCAGATAGGTGAAGTACCTAATAGTAAGTGTGAATCATTGCCTAATCTTTCTTTAAGTATTTAAGTAATTATTTAGATTAGAATAGAGCATTAGAATAGTGTAGAAGTTAGAGTAGATTGAATTAAGTCTTGTGAAGTTAGTATAAGATATTATATGATGTAATTATGCTATGGTTAAGAGTGCATGAAATTATATAAAAGTATGCGAGTACATGGAAAGAATGAAGTTTTGTAGGTAACCAGGAATAACTTTTTGATATGAAGCAGCAAAGAAATTTAATGTGATGTTAGAATCTTGAAAGAATTAAAGGATAAAAGAATATGATCAGTATTAGTTGATCATTCAAGTGATTACAAGTGATAAGGGGAGCAATTCAGTGGAGATTAAGAGAAGTTTGCAGGATTTGGAGAAAGATTTCTTGCCAGATCTGCACAAAGCCCTAAATTGTGATTCTTGAGGTATTTATCTAAGTAACCACTATAAAGCAGTTGAGTTTAATGAGAACCATGGCTGCATCACTTGTTCACCATATAAAAGATTCAGTCAGACCTAGATTAAAAAGGGAACCAATAGAACCTTTGGAAGAAGACCCTAGTCTACCGTTATCATCTATTCCAAACAGAGTTTTGCACTTGGAAGATGTAAAAGGTTATTTAAAATGCAAGTTTGAGACCATAGGAGATGGTAATCTAATCAAGGAATATGAGAAGATATATAAACAGGATATGTCATTCAAAGAAGGGTTTAAACATTTGAAAGATATTGATGTTATCAAGTATCCACCTCATTATGAATTCCAGGATGATGAATGCACTAAGATTATTTTGAGTAGAATCCACAATGGTAAATTTTGGTTAGATGATAGAGTGATAGAAATCGCTGTAGACCTTATTCATGAGGTAACCAGTCTATCTAAATCTGGAGTAATTCCTTTTAATGAGAAAAATGTCAAGAAAACTGTGTTAGATAACACTAAGTCATCTTACAATGGAAGAGGTATTGTAATCAACAAGATCATACATGATGATGTTAGATATGTGTGCAAGATATTAACATCTAAGTTTTGTGCTAATTCTAGAGAGGATGATATAGCAGCTGGCATGGTACATGCAGCTTATCTTATGTGTGTTGAGAAAGTTCAAGTTGACATGTGTGAAATTTTGAGAATTTAGTTGACAGAGAACCTTGAGAAGATCAAGAAAACTAAGAATTCACAGTTTAGATTGTCATCTCTGATCACATATATGTTTTTTCATTTGTTAAGGATATTTCCATATACTATTGCAGAGGATTAGAATGATAACAGGAATACCATGGATAAAATCAACAAGGTGTACATAAGACACCCTATAGACAAAGTGAATGAGAGTGCCACTTTGGTAATCCAAACTTTTCAAAATCAAATGAGAAAAAGATCAAGGATTCCACCAACTATTGTGGAGAAATACAAAAATGAGATATGTTTTTTGGTTGACATTGACTTTACTTTTATTGAAGCAGTTGAGCCTAGATTGGAATTTGCAGATCCACTAGAATATGAAGTTTCTGAAGATGAACTTGAAGGATACATAAGAAGATTACTTAAGAGTAATTTGGATGCAAAGAGTCCTAGATTTGGGACATATGAGGAGAACTTTGACACCGCAAAATCATTAAAGGCACATAAGACAACTAAGAAAAGAGTGACAATACTATTAAGAAAATTCTTGAAGAAACTAGCATGACCGAGCATGAATTTGAGATTGCGAAGCAGATTGCAATAGTAATAAGGCATATATGATAGAAATAAATCTTATCAGTTCCACCCCTAACATCAGTTGCAACACCTATTGAAGAAATTTAGGACTCTGATGAAGAAATTGAAATAATGGAAGTACAGGAAGTAAGAAAAACCACTAGATCCTCCACCACTCCACCAGCAAAAAGAGTAAAGGAAATGGCAAGTGATCCACCAGGTAAGAGACAAAAGACAATATTTACCCGAGCACCAAGGAAAAAATTAGAAGCAAAGGTAGGTGAAGAAGCACGAAGTAGCAAGAAGAAATGGAAGCCTAAGATTGAAAAAGTGAATACCTTAATTATTAATGAAGGTGATTTCACCAAGATGAATAAATTCTATGAGTTATACAACATTTCTGAGAAAATGAACTTGGAGAATGTAGTTGTCAGGCACATGATACTGGGATATAAGAATTTTGATAGCATTAAAGGAAATATTCTTGATGACTTATATGAGAAATTAGTAAACAGGAAAAAGAGAGCAACATAAGAAGACAATGGAATTAGAGAAAGATATGTAAGGAAGTTATGTGACATAAAGGATGAAGAACACTTTAAGGAGATCATGAAGAATCTTAGCACCCATCTAAGAAATAAAAGAAGAACTATACTAATCATGGGAGGTAACTATGAATAAATCAACAAAGAGACAGAGGAAGCAGTTGTGAAAGTTATGACCTTCGGTCCTAGTGAGCACATAAGTGAGTCTGATCAAGCAGTTGAAGAAGAACACCGAAAAAATCCATCACCAATACCACCACCATCTATTAACATTGAAGATGAGTTTATGAATGTTGAAGGAACAAACATCACTTTGGATAGTGAAGAAAATCCGTTCAGTGATCATGAGGACATTGTTGACAATTCGGTTGATGAGTAGCAGGACATGGCATAAAATGAGGAAGAAGTTGAAACAAGAAAGGAAGAAGAGATAGAAGTAACACAAGAAGAACCACTAACTAATGCAGCAGTAGCAGAGCATGAAGTTCCATAGGAGCAAATAGTAATCATTCCTGAGCCTGAGGAAGTAGCAGAAAAACCACAGATTGAATCAATATTTGCTAGTCTTGGACATGAAGTTGATGATGATGATCAAATAGAGCTGATCTCATCTTTGAACAAGATTATTGTAAAGAATAAGAAGGTAAAAATCCTAGAAGGATCATTACTTAAGGTGACTAAGAAACTACAAAGCATAATATCTAGTCAAATCAGTGAGGTAGATCCACAACGAAGAGCAAAAGAGGTTGTGAAAGCTTTTGATGTAGAATTCACTAACTTATTAGATATAGCTATAGTAAAAGCTCAAGCAGCTCATGAAGCTAAAATATTTCAAGATGTATGTTAGAATATCAAAAATGATATAGATAATCTAGATATTTGTATTAAAGAGTTAAGAAGATGTTTGGAAAGAGGAAAAGCATTGTATATTCAGTGTACAAAATCAGAAAACCATATATCAGAAATAATAGAGAAAATGAAGATCAAAGAGGCAGAGATACAAGCAGAAGTAAACCTTATTTCAGGCCCTAATGTGAAGATCTCAGACATTGAAAGGAACATTAGTAAAATCTATAATGATATGAGACTTCTAAATGATGAGAAGGAGAAGAGATTGAGTAGATTTTCTCTATTAAGAGTGCATGTATCAATAAAATTGAGTATTCTTGAAACTCAATTAGAGGATTGTATTTCTTCAAAGACATCTTATGGAAAATTTCACTATGCAAACCTAAAGGCATGTGAAATTGCATCTTTTGGTCTATGTGCACCGCTAAGCATTTTAGATGCAGTAAAGAAATCATGGGATAAGGAGATAGAGAGTCTAAAGACAAATTTTGCAGATTGTGTTGCAAGCCTATCGACCTTGCAATTCTGAAATCTTAAGGTAAAACATTTTAGACATAAGTTTTTGACACCTTTGTCATTGTTGTCAAAGGGGGAGTAGTATTAGCAGAAAATTGTATGTATAGATAGTATATGTATAGCACAGAGTATACTCTTAGGGGGAGTATAGATATTTCAAAGATACAAGTATTTTGGAGATATAAGTAGTTGTATGAATTTATATACATGGCCACAATTTTGTATCTTAAAGTTTTTGGGACTTAGCCAATTTTCTTATATGTTTCCACCAACAACAAAGGGGGAGATTGTTGGAAATTTGGCTGATTAGAATATCAGATTGTTGCCATTATGGCAACATATAATCACCATGTTGATCGCATAATAGAAGAAAGCAATTTTTGTATGAGCGCAAGTAAAATTTGTCTAAGTACAACAATATTTACTAGCCTAATCAGAGATAATTTTGGTTAGCGATGTTCAAATAAGTAGGTTCAGTGCATGCACACTTGAACATGGATAATTATATGTATATCAAAGCTACATGTGAGAGCGCAAGTCTATATAACATGTACGAAAGGAGATATTAGAGGATTACAAAGATAGTGTTGAAGCCGACTTGAACAGAGAAAGAAGACAGAATGAGAATATTAAGTTAAGGGATTATTTTGTTTACCAAAATAATGACTTAACCATATAAGGGATGACATCCTAGATGTTAACCCTTAGGCAACATGAATTAATTTTTTATTTTGGAAGAGTCTATGTTTAGTAAAGCCGACTGGAAGTTATTATTCATAATAGCTTGTATATATGTAAGAAGCATGTAATGTGAAGTTATATCAAGTCTTGTAATGTTGTAATGTTATGATGTGAAGCTATATATTGTAAGAAGAAAAGAAATCAGACTCTGTGTATGAAAGCGAAGAGCCTAGAAAGCTAAATTAAAATAGGAAAGCTATTCGGCAACAGTAAAATGTTATGTACTTTACCTTTGTATTCATATATCATTGTATATTGCATGTTTGGGTAGTGTGCTCATCTTGAAAAGATCCTATTTTTGTAATACCAACTCCTAATAGGGTTGAGGCTTCTAACAAGGCCTAGAGTCCTTTAATCAGGACATAGACACTATATGTATGTAATAGACTCCTAGCAGGCTCAACATCCTTAACCAAATACTTTTGATTAGTGGATCAGTTGTGGGTATCATCCCCACTGGGGTTTTCCCTTGGCCAGGGTTTCCTCAAGAACAAACATGGTATTATGAGTTCATTTTCTTTATTGCTATGCTTGTTATTTAGTTTACTTTGTTATGCAAGCTTCACGTTAATTTTTTATATCCATAATTGGGCAAAAGTAAAATTTTGTGAAATACTAATTCACCCCCCTTCTCAGTATTCCCCATTTCTAACATTTTCATCATAGATTTTCACCTTCTTGCTTTCAAATGCAACACGGTGACCTGAGTTATTCAGCTCTACTACACTCAACAAATTGTAGTTAAGTCCTTTTACCCATTATGCATTATCACATCTAATTTTATCATTCAATAGGATAGACCCTTTTCCTTTTACCATACAAGGTGTATCATTTCCCATTTTCACTGATCCTCCATTATAATGCTCAAGATGATCAAACTTATCTTCATCACCAATCATGTGATGTGTACAACCACTATCAATGATCCAAGTATCATTCTTACTAACTTTAGAAATGAGTGCTATTTCTACATACCTTTCCTCCTCTTCTAAATCATCTTTCATTGCAACACATACTACTTCAATATCATCATCAGTGTCGGAGTCGGTGTCATATTCTCCAACAAGGTAACATGCCTTTTTCCCCTTATCTTTGTGATCTTGGTTGTCTCTGTTGTAGTGTCAGTTTCCTCTCTTATTCCTTTTTCCATATTTTCCATCACCAGATTGGTCATTGTCTTTATCTTCCTCTTTCCCGTTAGGACATCTAGCAACAATATGGCCAACCTCTTTACAATTAAAACAAGCTAAAGGTAACTTTCCCTTATATGTTCCTTTACCTTTTTGCAGCCTCCAAGCCATAAGTGCTTCAAGCTCATCAAGCTCATCTTTAGTATTACTATCACTTTCATTCTTTATATTATGCTTACTGCTAGATTTACCAATCTTAAGAGATGGCATAAAAGAAGACTCAACACTTGGTACAACACTATTATCAAAATTATTCAGCTCAAAAGTTGTTAACTTTCCAATCAGACTATCAAGAGTAAGAGTGCTATTAGGTGTAGACCTCATTTCATGAATAGTAGATATTCTGATTGCATAGAAAAGCAACAAGGTTCTCAGTATCTTACTTACAACTGTATCTTCAAAAATAATGCCTCCTTCTCCTTGGATAGCATTGACTACCTATTTGATTTGATTTGTGCATTGTGTGATGTTCTCTCCTTCCTTCATCTTCATGTCATCAAATCTACCTCTCAAGATTTCAGCTCTGGCTCTCATCACTTTCACATCACCACCATAAACTAGAGAAAGTTTATCCCACATTTTCTCTACTGTAGTATAATCCTTGACATCCTCAAATTCAACATCAGATAGAGAAGCAAAAATCTCTATCATAGTAATATTGTGTTCATGTCTATTTCTCAGTTGATCAAGAGTCAAAGGTTTAACATTCGGTTGTAAGTAGCCATTGTCAAGTAAATGTATAGAAGATTCTCCTATTCTAGTTATGTGAAGTCTCATCCAGCTTTGCCATGTGGTAAAGTTATCTTTGTTCAACTTCGACACTTCCCTTTTATACATCTTGTAATCTTTCTACTCAAGTCCTTAAAACTTTCTTCCAAGCAACCAATATGCTTTGATACCAATTGCTAGAATAACTAAGGGGGGGGGGGGGGGTGAATCAGTTAGACCAGTTATCCTATAGTCCCAAATAAAAAGATGTACCTTACAAAACAATTTCAACAAACTATGTAGCTCGGTAACATAAAATATCAATCTATTTGTCCAGTTTACTGATTACCAGTAATTATCCAACTGTGATTACCGACTAAATCAACTATGCAGTATGTAAAGTATGATAGAAAAACAATCATAACAAATAACACATAATGAAATGATTTAACATAGAAAAACTGCAAAGGAAAAAACCACTTTGGACCGGTAATCCAAAATAATTCACTCTTTTGAAGTGAGATTGGTGAAGAGCCAACCCTGTTAAAGGTTACAATGCACACTATTAGGTGTGACCTGGTTAGAGGATTTATCACTAATAGTTAACTTTTGTCCAGCATTCACTATGGGGTTAACAAGATAACACTTTACATTCAATGAATGTCATAGGGTAGTACATAAGACTGTTAAGTCCACTTAGTTAAGAGATTTTTTGAATCAATGGTTAAACTGATACAATACTGATTTGATTCAAATACAACTTATTGAGCATCATTTTTACATGAAGAAAATAGCTAGGAATTTGCATGAACAACTTCCCCTCTTGGAAGATTGATGGAATCAATCTCAAGGTTCCTTATGGCTGGGTCTCAACCGCTTGGATAGCTCAATGGAAGACAAATGTGTATTTGTTAAAAAAGAGGCCTTTGCTGGTTCTTCTCTCAAGGAAAACTACAAAACAAACTTTAGAAAACCACGATATCTCTTTTTTGCCATGAATTTTAGATTTAAGGATGAAAGCAATGCTAATTTAATTGACCTACTGAAAGCAACTTACAAAGAAGGTTAGAAAATGCAGCCTGGTAACACGAGATTTGAAAGGAATTACTAAAAAGAAATCCAATGGACATATGCTAACATCACACCAACATGCGAATTAAATAACCAAGAAGATGAAGAAACCCACAAAATAGAGATTAGATCATGTCACAATCTTCAGCTAAATGGATGCAATCATCAACAAAATCAAACAAATATAGACGTATGATAAGTCAAAACTCATTAGATCACGAAGCCACTCCAGATGTGTGCACATGTGAGACAAGTTAATCTTCAAGCATGCAAGAATGATCTTCTCAGAGATTCATCACAACACAACAATGTAATATCAGCAAACACCAAACTAAAAGATTACAGACTTAAAATCATTAAACAACCAATTGGCTCTTTGAAATATAGAATGAGAAAATCACACATTCAAAATTTTTGCATAGATATCAGATAAATCACACCATGAATGAAGCACCAATTGTATTTGTTGTATTAATCATCAATTCGATCCTCATTACATCATTTTATTACAATTTATAGAGCTCTGCTCTTATTTTCACAGCTAAGGTTTCGCTGCAACTAAAACTTGAAAGTAAATCTAAACTAGAGCTTGTATTAAAGAAACTAATTCTAAAGCTTAGCTAAGCTATCCTAGCATGGAATTAAACCTCGTGCATTACAAAGATTTGAATAAATCATGCATCAGACATCTCAAAAATAGAGTTGGAACTGGTGCATGCATTCGATGATCTCCGTGTTCATACCCTTGATCACTGGGCCTGGCTACTCCACATGGTCCTGACTGAAAGAGATCCCACAACCATACACAAATGACCCAAAGAAAGAAGCCCAGATGACTGGAAAGTGATCTCTGAGATAACTGGAGTCAACTTTCAGACATGCCAAAAAATGCCCAAAACCCGACACTTGGTTTGAAAACTTCGAAACCCAAAATTGACTAAGTTCTAAGTCTTTTACCTCCACAACTTAAGACTTTTTAGACTTGTTGGACTTGTAGGTGGCCAAAAAAACTCCCTATGGCCGAAATGGCTGAAAATCTTGCTCTGCAAAAAGGACTAAGTGTCAAAACTAAATTTTTTCTCACAAAACTAGCAGATCTTGGACTGGAGGTACACTAGTTGGGAGGTACTTTTGGGTGCACCTTCTCGAACCTATCCATTATCTCTAGCACCTCATTGAAGTCCAACATCTTGATCCCTTGAAGGATCTCTTTTTGCCTATCTCTAAATTTCATCAATTCTTTTGCAAAAGCCTTTATTTCTTCTTCTTGACTTAGCATTTTCTGAATTTCCTCCTTTTGGTAGAACATCTGTTGGAGGTCTTCCTTAGACTTTACCCCTCGGAATATGCCTAGATATTGATTGCAGCAAAAACTTTAGTGGCGATTATTCACTAATTGGTGAATATCTCTTGTCGTCGACCCCCAATTTGGTGAATATATTGGCCACCTAGGAATGATCATATCTCCCCACATTTATGAAAATTGGGTCCAATGCCCAAGCTCATCACCAATTGGTTTATGAAAATTGGGTCCAATGGCTAGGATCATCGCCAATGGCATATAATTTTTGGGCATAATATTTTTTTAACATTCGCCTATAATTTCAAAGAAGCCCCAAATGGATGACCTATATTCACCAATAGTTATAAATATATATATTTTTAGGCGGACCTAACTTCGCCAATCATTTTACGGATGCATGTCTCAAACCGATTGATTTTTGCCAACTTTATTAATATTACTTTGGTATTGGACGACCCATAATCACCTAGGATATAACATAAGACGTGTTATAATTATGCGGGCTTCGCTAAATATTTGGACACCGACCTAATACCTCCCACCCAATTCGCCAATAAAGATTAGTATAAATGCATTCATACATCAATGTTATTGTACACAATTTGGATCGGTTCAACTTCAATTTGATTGATAGCGAAGTTCAGACTATTGAGTCTTGACTGCTTTGGTGAGTCACGACTGTGATTGAATTTGAGGCAAAGGTAAGTGATTATTATTTTGTGACTATGTAAACATTGTATATTATAGTTCTATTGTCATTTGTCACTTCTTCAACAAGTAAATATTTTTTTAACATTTTTTTTTCACTGGTAGGCTAGTAGCCTTTATTTCGTTGAAGAATTGAGATGTCAAACAAGAATAAGGGTAAGGCTCCCACATATGGAGAAAGCCTAGAGAGGCCAACAAAATGTAGAACCTTATCATCATACTTTGGTCATGGTGTTGGAAATGTTTTTGGCCAAAATCAGGAAGCTACTTCATCACAAGAAGATTTTCAAGATTCACAACCTGAGGCTAAACTTACGTGACATATTGAAGAAGTCAATGAACCTGATATCTCAAATCACAATGAACTTGAAGAAGATTTTTAGTTAAATACCCAGAGTAGCCATAATGATATAATCAACTTGGATGAGACTGAGAATGTCAGAGAACATGATGGTGCATAGAAGAAAAGAAAATACAAATCAAAGAATGATAGAATGTGGGATTTGTCAAGAAATTTTCAAATAGAATGGGTGTCAAAGTATCCATTCATTGAACTAGTGGATAATCTAATTGAAGGGGAGCCTTCAGTAGAATGTAGATGTAAGATTTGCAGTGAGATAAATAAGAAGGAAAAGAGGTTGCAGCTAAAAATTGACACCATAGAGAAGCATATGGGTAAAGTTTACGAAAAGAAAATGATAGACGGAGTTCAAAAATTAGTGATAAGATGGAAAAAAAAGGAGGAATCTTAGCATGTTAGGAATGCATAATTATATGAATTTCAGCATAATATAAAGACAAATCCTGGTGAAGTTAAAGGCTTTATTGAAGCTTGTTTTGGAAAAGCATTGGAAGTAGAACTAATGGGAAAAGCTATTCAATTAAGTGTTGTGTTTAATATTTTGAGTAGAGGGTGTCTTATGATAGAATACCCATCATTAAGTGCTTTATTACACTTTCTAAAAGTTCGTAACTATCCTAACAGTCACTAGTTAGTAAACAGTGGATGGGAATGGGCAAGTTGTCTTGCCAAGATTGAAAAAGAGGATCTGAAGGCAAAAATTAAAGAGTCAAATTTTATTGCATTGTCTTTAGACGAGGTTACAATAGTAGACAATACTTCCTTGGTATGTATGCATGTTTATACTGTACAAAATTTTATTTTCCAACCTCATCTACTAACTGTTGCTAAAATGAGGGATAATGCGACAACGGAAAATTTATTTGAGCTAGTAAAGAGTTCTCTAATTGAATATGGAGGTATAAATGACATGACCATTGCCAAAAAGCTGGTGTGTGTTGGAGCAGATGGAGCTTTAGTAATGCAAGGCCATAGGGGTGGTCTTTACACAAAGATACAATCTTCTTATGCACCCTACATTACTCCCATTCATTGCATGGCCCATAGAATGAATCTAGCTTTTGGAGTTGTCAGCAAGCATGCTCCAGTACAAAAAATTGAAGTTTTAATCAAAGAGCTCTACCAATACTTCTGTCAAAGTCTAAAATGATTTAGGGAATTTCAACACTTTCCCAAAGGCCTAACCAATGGGAACAAGCTTCTTAAGGATAATGATACCAGATGGATCTCTTTGGATGGACCAGCACATCGAGTTTTTTCATAATATCAATTGTTGCTTGGTCTAATGAACTCAAGTCGTGACTAAGCCGGGCAATTGAAATTTCCTGCACTGCTGGCAATGTTAACTAATGTAAAGACACTATTAACATTAGTAGGTATTCTCCCCATGCTTGAGGAAGTGAGAAATTTAATGAAAAAGGCCCAACAAAGAGCTATGTATATTGTAGAAAATGCTTCACTGCGTAAATTGACATGCGTGGCGCTTGATAGTCTCTATCAATTATGTGAAGATGATGTAAAATTTGCCAGCTGGCTGAAAGTCACAAATTTGGACAATCTAGATAACTTTTTAAAAATAGGTTCAAACGGAGAGTTATGTGTAGAAGTTCACGGAGTTGAGATACCAATGTACTACTTTGCCAGGATTGAGTCCAAGGAACCAGGAAAGAACACCAGGACTCGATGAGTATCAAGTATTAAAAGGGAAGACTTTACCAAGATCATTGAGTCTATAATAGCTTCTGTGAAGCACATTGCCTATGATCTTTCCTCATAGATTAGAGAAAGATTCCCTCTAGTCAAACTACTTGAATCCATGGCTATTGTGTTTCCTCGATATTGGAGTATGAACAATCCGAAATATTTTAAAACTAGGATACTAACTTTGATAGATCATTTCTGCAAAACCAAAGAGTTAAATGGAGCAACTCTAAATATAATTTTACATGGAAATCATTTGAGAGAGCAATCAGGTCATTTTTCAATAACAATGAGGGAACAATATAATATTATGCAGAACCCTCGCGAAGATGGATCGGTATTAAGGCTTTGGAAAAATCTAGCTGAGAGTGAATTGTTGATTGATTCAATATTAGAATATTTCAAGCTTACTAATTTATGTCTGACCATGATATTGGGGTCGGTGGAGGATGAGAGAGTTTTCAGTGCTTTGGATTCCTAAAGTCAAAGCTAAGAAACAAACTAGACAAGAATCTGGAAAATTGCTTGAGGGTCTATACATCCAGGTATGAAGTCAATACTTTTCCTTATGAAAGGGCATTGAAATTGTGGAGGAAGAAATGTCAGAGAAGAGGGATGGGAAACATTTCAAACCAAAGTGGGACTAGGAGTGGGAATGCCAGAGATAATGATGTCATTGACTCATGTACTACTAGTACTGGTATTGCTAGAGGTGAACATCAGTTAAGCGGTGGTATGCAGAGTGAAGAAAACATTTTGAAGAACCAAGGAATCTATGAAGTTGATGGTGCTGAATCCGATGATCTCAATGATGATATGATGTGGCAACTTGAAGTTGAACCATTGTAGAAGTAGCAGTTCCTAGCCCCCTAGGTATTTATTAATCTTTTTCCTGAAGTCTACTGTCAGTTTTCGTATCTCATCATCAATCATGCATAATAGCATATTCCAATGTCAAAAATATGAATGTGGTTGACAATGTCATCAAGATTCAATTCCATAATTAATAATGGTTTTCATTTTCATTATTTAGCTCATATGGTACAATTTTTGTAGATTTTTCATTATTTGTTTTGACAACATAGCAATTCATATGTTAGAATTCTTAGAGTTAGAAATACTGATTCTCATTAATTTAATTACAAATATGATATAATGTAACAATTCATTCATTAATACTAGTAAGAACACAACTTTGTGATTCTATTTACAAAACTCAATGACTCAATACCCATTGGCAATTTGGCACATTGCCCAATTTCAATTTCATTACCCCAAGCCAATGACCCTGAATTCCTTTTTATAGAAACAAGGGAGCAACAACAGCTTCAGGCTGATTTGCCTAATGTGAAGTGAGAAGTCTCAAAATCTAAATCAGTAAGACAACTACAAGTCTACAACATCTCTACAACTTTAGTTGTACATTTCTGCATTTGACAGGCCGATTTAGTAAATTAGCATTGGCAGTAGCATCTGCAAGACTGTAGCATTCATCCTGTTCAAAAAACAAAGTTCAAACTTGTTACTTTAAACTCAATTCTAGACTCTAGTATTTAGGATAATATCAAAGATATATACTAAAGATATAGAGATAATTGAAACTAAAAGTACTTTCACATACTATGATTGATGAGATCAAGATGATTTTGTCAGTTTCTTTAGTATGCTCCATTCTTCGTCGGTTGGAAGGGCAAAATTTGTCATGTTATAGTAAATGACCTGCAACCTTGTCGATGATCCTGACCATTGGACCCAATTTTCATAAACCAATTGGCAATGAGCCCGGGCATTGGACCCAATTTTCATAAATGTAGGGCAATATGATCATTCCTAGGTGGCCAATATATTTGCCAAATTGGGGGTTGACGGCAAGTGACATTCACCAGTTGGCGAATAATCACCACTAAAGTTTTCGCTGCCTTAAACCCATGCAACCCCGCAAAATCTGTGATGTTGAATTCATCATCACCTAGGGCATCCAAATTTATTGGCCCTACCTGAGTAGCCCCTTCATCATCCTTAGGATCATCATCCGTTATCCTTCTTTTCTTCAAGAATCGCACAGACCGGGTCCTCTTGTTGAGGGGAACTTCATCCAATTGATCTTCATCATCCTTTACCAGGGTATCCAAATTTGTGGGTGTTGAGCCTCTCTTCCTCTTGTATACATGATCCTTGACAAATCCAGATGGCTTGGGCCCTATGATTTTAAATTTCATTTTCCTTTCTGAGCTTGGAGAATCATGGTCACTTGGTGAAGGTGCTTCTAGTGGTGCAATACTCCTGGTCATCCTAGTTTTCACCTTCTTGGAGTGTGTAGCCAAACCATACGCGGTGGGATGCTCATGTCAATATACAATCTCTGGCTTCAAAGGGGCAACCTCTTTAAACTATGGTTTTAATATCTTCTCTCCCTTCTTCTTTTCTCAAGAAGGTTTCTTGGGGAGTTGCTTCATCAGGAGATGTTGCATCAGAAATGGATGAGAAATCCAAGACTTTGTCAATTTGATCACATGCCGTGCTCTAAAATCCATGCTATCATTCTTGTCTTGATCTACCTTTGCATTTTGAATGGCCTTGTTGTATATCTCATCTGTGTTATATATAGAATCCAAAATATTATCTGAGTTGACATCTAATGCCTTCTGTGGAATTGTTAGGGAAAGGGCACCCTATGCCAAATCCAGACTCATCTGGAAATAATCAAGGGTTCTTACCTCATAATCATCTATACAATTAGACCAATGGTCCTCAACATGCAGCTCATGGACGTAGTGTCTCCCCATTATGTGGCTATAGGTACTGATGGGGTCAAAATGTGGCCTTACCAGGTTGTAGGTTGCTAATGGGAATTCATACCATTCTCCAGTTAATGACTTTTAGATCTTCATGTTAGGTACATAGTGGGGACCGATTGAAATAAGAAAATCCTAGCAATGTTTCTTTTTATGTTTGATATGCTCATGGGCATCAGACAACTATCTTGCAATCTCTAGCAGAACTACCCGGTTAGAAGGATACCTTGGGAGCTTCTTAGGTGCCAAAGTGCTTTTGACCACCTGAATGTATGTGAATGTTCAAACTTGAATATAAACTACCCCAATGGCCTTCACTTTAGCCATTGCTTTTGTCGATAACCTTTTAGCATAGTCACCCTCAATGGAGTGGATGATTGCAAAAATGAAGGCATCGTTGACTATTCTAAACTCTGGGCTATTATGCGTAAAGAAATCTTTTCTCACCAATTGAGGGTACAAAGTAAATGGCCATGTGCTTGGTTCTCCAATATTTCCAATTTTGGTTAACCCTAGATATATTGCCCTGGAAGCTAGTAAGTACATGACATAAGATGTCATGTAGAAGTGGGGTTCTATTTTTACCCAAATTAGCTGTTCATCTAGCTGGTCACTTAGAATAGATGCCCAATCAAACCTTGGTTGTCTTTCTTTTATTTTTTGGATCAGGAAGATCATCTAGTGCTCCAATTGATGGGGCTTAGGTAGTCCGTATACCCTACTTATCATTGTTATGGCGGCCTGTATATCCTCTTTCATGTAGCCTCTCCTCATGTCAATCCTATCCAATCTATTCTTTGGCAATGGTTGCATTAGATACTCATTGTTGACGATGTTATGAGCCCTCTGCACATCTTTGTTGTAGAACTCCATACCTTTGTTGATATTGAAATTGAAGAACTTGTCTACCCCTTTGGGTAGATGGAAGACATCTTCAATATTGTCAGGCCTCAGGTCGAGGACCACTTCTCCAAGGCCATTCTTGACCATGTGCTCATTTGGCATGTAGTTACTGGCCAGTGTGTTAATTAGGTCCACTGACTGGATTGAGACTGGGTGCACCACCACATTCACCAAGGAACAATGGACTAATGAAGTGTAGTCCTTTGAATGGCCCACTGACTAAGCACACTTATTGAGGTATTCATTCCAGCTAACATTCCCGATATTTGTATCAGTTATCCCTGCGTGCAAATCAATCACCTTGGACGGGGGATGGTACCCTTTGAACTGATATTTCATTGCCGAAGATGCCAATACCTTCTCAGCCATATCTATAGAGAGGACAAGACATAAATAAGCAACATGATGAGAGAAAAGAAAAACCCCCAAAAACAATGTTGTTAATTTCCAATTTTTTTTAAAAAAAGCATAAAGTGACTTCAGCCCTTTTGGACTTTCAGAGTAATCGGACCTCCAAAAGTCCAAAAGGTTTGAAAATGGAAAAAAATGCTTGACAGAAGGATCCTTTTAGCAAACTAAAGAATTCGGAGGTAGTGAACACCTGAAGGCCGATAAGGCCGAAAATGGTGCAAAGGCCGAAAGGTCGAAGAGATTTCTTGTAGGGATGTCCGAGGACAAATATTTTTGGCAAGCGAAAATGCCGACACATCTGAAAAGTCTAAAAAGTCAAGGTTGAAGGGTGTCCACTTCGGCACTTCGAAGATTAGGAATGTTTCAATGTGCGACAACACCGAAATGCCAAAATGGAGCTAGCACTTGGAAGTTTTGATTATCGCGAGCGCTCTGAAAGTTTTGGACCTTGAAGGTCTGAAAATAGGGTTTATAGTCAGACTTGAAAAGAGAGTCCGACGGTGAGTTTGACCACAAACTCACCTAGGGATGCAAGGTGACTACCTTGACAATCCCCAGGGCTGAAAAAGGTCAACTCAAAGCAACCTAAACCTAGGGACCAGGCCAAAAAGGCTAAAAATGCAAAACCCTAAACCTAGGATGAAACAAGAAAGCCAAAAATGAAGAGACACCAAACTAAAACCCAAAAGAGGGGAAGAAAACACCTACCTATGAGATGAAGGACTCGATGACGACCAACAAGGAGGTGAGAGCCCAATGACAAAAAAGCAACAAGTAGCAAAAAAAAATGGGCATAAAGGCAGAGGAGTGAAGGAAAAGTGAGGGTTCAAAAAACCCTTGCGCCTTTTATAGGCTTCGCGAGGTTGCTGACGTAAGCACCCTACGAAGCGGTCTTTCTACCTTTTTGGGGGTCTCGGACCTCCGAACGGCCAATAACCCCAAAAGGCTAACTCCCATGAGAGTTAGATTTTTTTGGGGGTGCGGACCATCGAAAGGTTCGAAAAAGGCCAGCCAAAAAATCACGCTTCCACTCCATTGGGACTTTCACACTTTCGGACCCCCTAAAAGTGCGATACGACGACAAGGCCGAAAGGATAAAAAAACTAGGAAAAACTAATGACAAAAACCCCTAAAGGTGAAAAAAATGAGACAAGTAGAAGACAGAAGGGGGGCCCCTGAGGACATAAGGGCCATAAGGGGAGCGTGGTTGTGGGACCACAACAAATAGCCCAAACAAAGAAAAGAAAATGACCGGACTTCCATCGATTCATAGTGAGCCTAGAATGAAGATCTTCGGATTGAGTATGTTCCTTATCATCACCAAGGTTGAGAAAACCATAATGTCCACATCTAGTGTGTGAGAGTGTGAGTTCAAATTTCCTAGGAAATCCTTGCCATGAGCTTCCGTTGATGATCAACCCATCATTTCCAGATCACTACCCATCAATTAAAAGTCAGCCATAAGCCAATTTAACCTTGCTCTATTGCTAGGCCGGTGTTGATAGCCCCGATAGAGGTTGCTAAAAGCACCCCTCCCTGACTACAGACAAGCTTTGGCATAAGTGCTTAGACTTCATAGGAGGGCTCTTAGACTTGATTTTTTTTTGTTAGACCAATTCTTTTGAGAGTATCTATTCATTAAAAAATTTTATTTAGTGTGGACTGCTTCAATGCTCTTTGTAGCTTTGTAAAAACACATTCTGTCACCCTTTTTTCTTTTTTCTTTATTGAAAACTAGGGTAGCGCTTAGATTGTGCTGTCCTGGTTTCAAGAATTTCTTTGTTTATCTCATCTTTATGCATTCCTCCCTTTTATTTTCTTGCTCTTTTCTTTTAGTCTACATTTCAGTTAGGGAAGGGTTCTAATTTTCAGGCTTCCTTCGTGACCATGGGCATTTCCTGGAACAAATTGGAATCTTACCTTGGGAAGCTCATGGCTCGGAGACCCCTTTTGTTTAAATGTGTTCTAGTGTTGAGGATGGTTGATTCTGGTAGGCTTCCCGAGGAGTCTGAAAAAGAATAACCTTTTCCTCCAATCCCTATTTGCGGCTCATTGCAAGACAGAATTACTTCCAACTTCTAGACCACATGAAGCTTTACTCATGCTTGGGCTACTTGAATGGACCACCAATTTGAAAGCACTAACCTCTTGCAAACAAAAGACCCAAAGAAAAGACACAGATGACAAGACTAACCCAAAACCCAAAAAGAACAATATAGTATAAGAATACATAGTAGAGTACAAGGGACCAATCAAGACCCAAAATAGTGCTTTAGAAATTGGCCATTGACTAGTAACGGGACCAATTCTCCATTAAGAGAACTAATTCAAAAGGTATTTTCTCCCAAGATCTCAGCGATTTGGAATGGGCCTATCTATAGACGTTGAAACTTGGTGTGGCTGCCTAGTTTTTCTTTTGCTTTGTCCCACATTAGGACTAGATCAGAAATTCAGAAAGCTTTTACAATTGTTCTTTTGTCAAACCATCACTTGACAACAACCTAGTGTTTGGCCACATGTTCCAGGGCCATAGTTTATTTTTCTTCAAGGTTCAACAAATTCATGAGGCAAATCTACACTTGTTCCTCGCCCTCGACGTATTGATCCATGAATCTCAAGATTGGTATTTTCAGGTTCATTGGAAAGATAGGCTGTAAAACATACACCAACTGGTAGGGAGAGGTTCCTAGGGCATTCTTGATTTTGACATGATATGTCCATAGAGCATATTTCAACTGGGTGTGCCAATCTTTGGGATTGTCATCCAATAGACATTTGATTACCGTTGTTAGGTTCTTATTGGTTGACTCAACGACTCTGTTCCCTTGCAGGTAGTAATTGGATGAGAATTTTAGAATTACCTGATTCTCGAAAGCCCATTGAATGAGACTCATAGATGAAAAGTAGGGAGCATTATCACATACCAGGAAAAAGGGCATGCCAAACCTCGTGATTATGAACTCTTTCAGGAATTTGGTGATCACCTCGGTGGTATAATTTTTCATAACTTGCACCTCTACCCAGCGCATATAGTAATCGGTTGCAGTCAAGATGTATCAGTGGCCTACTGAGGATGGAGGATTGATCATTCCTACAAAATCCAGCCCACATTGGGTGAATGGATGCACTTTGTATACCGGTTGTAAGGGCATTGCTGGATGCCTTTCTCGAATGGTGCTGGTTTGGAAAACATGGCAAGAGCACACATGCTCATGAGTATCTTTGAATAGAGTTGTCCAATAATAGTCAGATCTTAGTATTTGATGAGCTGTAGCTTTTGTCGATCCATGTCTAGTACCATACTTATCATGAAATTTTGTGAGAACTAGCTTAGCTTCTATTTGATCTAAACATCATAGGTACAACCCATCGTAATTATGTTTGTAGAGCTTCCCATTTTTTAGCATGTATGAACTACTCTTATTCTTCAGTGCTCTCTACTGGGAACCATTCAATCCTTCAGGACAATAATTTTGCAGCAGGTAGTAAACTATGTCTTGATACCATATGTCTATGACTATTCCCTCATTAGTGTACACCTGGCACACCAACCCTTGTTCTATTTTTGCTATCATCTTGGTGAGGCCTTGGCCTCTCACCAGTTTCATTGGTTGAATCTCAATGTCAAACTCTTGCAATATTGCCATCCATTTTCCTCTTCATTCCCCGAGTTCATTTTGCATTAGTAAGGATTTGACTGCTGGATCTAGGACAATAGCAATGACCTTAGTCCGTAAAATGTAGTCCCTAAATTTTCTGACAGATTTGACCAAGGAAAAATATTATTTATCCAAATTAGGATATTTGAGTTTTGTGTTCTTCAGTGGGAAGCTCATGAAAGCAATCAGCCTTTCATCTTCACCTTCTTTCTTCTGCGTGAGGATCCCTGCACATGAATGTTCTGAAGCAAATGAGTACACTTTAAATGGTAGAAGATAGTCAGGATTGACCAAGACTGGAGCAGTGGAAATGGATGTCTTGATTTATTCGAAGGTGTCTTTAGCCAGGGTGTTCCATTCAATTTAGCATCCTTCTTCAGCATATCATTTAAAGGATGCACTATCTCTGCAAAATTGTTGATGAACTTCTTGACAAAGTTGATTTTCCCAAAAAAGAACTTCAATTCCTTCTTGTTGTTTGGTGGAACCAACTTGAGGATAGCTTCAACCCTTTTAGGGTCAATTGAGATGCCTGTCTCAGATATAATGTGTTTGAGGAGTTTTCCTTGAGTCACCCCGAAGACACACTTCTTAGGATTCAAAGAAATCCCATAACGTCGACACCTTTTCAAAACTTTTCATAAATCTTTGATGTGGTCTGCCCGGTTTCTAGAGAAAACTGTGAGGTCATCCATGTATATAACAATGCACTTGTTGACCAGACCCTTGAATGCCTCATCCATAGCCCATTGGAAAGTAGCTCCTGCATTGATTAGACTAAACAACATGCGGCGGTAGGTGAATGTTCTCCACTTTGTAGTGAAGGCCATTTTTAGGCGGTCTTCTTCCTTCACCATGACTTGGTTGTATCCTGAGTATCCATCCAGAAAGGACATCATTTGGGAACATTTTACCACTTGTAATACTTCATCTAAGGAAGACAAAGGATAGTTATCCTTTTGAGATGATCTGTTCAAATTTCTAAAATCCACGCAAAGTCAGACTTCCCTGCTTTTCTTCCTTATAGGGACAAGATTAGTGACCCAAGTTGAATTTCGGATGGGAAAAATTATCTTGGCATCAAGAAAATTCTACACTTCTTTTTGGATTATTGGCTCAATCACAGGGTTTACTGGCCTTTGTCTTTGGCAGAAAGGTTTAGCATTTGGGTTCAGTAGAATGTTGTGGACAATAACACTAGGATCATAGGTTTTCAGATCCTCATAGCACCATGCTATGACATCTTTGTATTTAGTGAGTAGCTTGACCATCTATTCCTTTTCCTCTGGTGTGCTAACTTTACCTATACGAACCTCCTTGGGTTCAAGCTATGTGCCCAAGTTGTAGAGCTCACAATCATCCCCACTCACTACTGGTGTTTTCCCTCATTCTCAAGTGTGTTCATCTTTATCAAAAATTCTCTCGAGAGCTACCATGCCTTTCGGAATGGAATTTGTTTTCAAGTTCAAAATCCCCAAGTGATCAGACTCCTCTATTTCATCTTCTTCTTCATCAATGCTCTGTTTGTCAAAGATCCTTGCATTCATAATGAATTGTAGGATTTGTTGATCATCCTAAAATACTTGGAAGTTTTTGATGTTATCAGGGATGGCTGGCACAACCAAAAGCTCTATGGAGAACCTTTTCAACTTGGACTTCTCTAGTGGTTGCAAGGAACTTGCCGACACTGCCAAAGCATCGGCAACATTATTCCTTGTCCTTGGGATGCTTTGGATACTGAAAGCTTCAAAATCTTCAACCAAATCCTATACATGGTTGCGGTATGAAATCAATCATTTATCTGTACAAGAATACTGGATCTTGACCTACCGAACTATCAGTTGTGAGTCACCTTCCATAGCTATTGCTTTTAATTTCTTCTTGTGCATGAAAAGGAGACCCTGAACTAGAGCCTCATGCTTAGAAATATTGTTAGTGCAGTGGAATTACAATCGATAGGTGGTGTAATATGAACCCCCATGAGGGTTGATTAGCTCGATCCCTGCTCCTGCTCCTAGCTTACACTTGGAGCCATCGAATCGAAGTTTCCATATTATATGATTTTTGTTAGGAGATGTCTTGACTGGGGGTTCTAGGATCACTCCTGGTAGAGGGGTCTCAATTTGTGGTTTTGCAGGGGTCATAAGCGATGACAGACCTTCCCCACTCAGAATTTTTATTTCTCCTTTATCTAAGATTTCTCTTTTCGAAAGGGGAACCCACTTCATCTTTTGTTTATTCTTAACATCACACCAAACTTTGTCGCATGGAGGTAGGCAACCATCATCAGAAGAGCTCCAGTCCTCTTGTATAAAGCATTCAGTTGTAGGGCCTTGGGGTTATTCATTGAGTGGAGATTCCTCCTCACTTGAATGAGTTGCTAGATTCTCATGAGGATTGGATACATTTGATATCTAGTTAAGGACTCGAACCACCACCCCTTGGCAGCTCTAGCATGTGAACTTGGAATGGTTTGTCTGATGAAGACTGTAAGAATTTGCCTAAGGCAAAGAATAGATGCCAAGATCTAGAAGCTCAAGAGATAGCACAAGAGAGACAAATATGATATGATCAAATAAAGATAATAGATTGAATGATTGATTACATAAAATGTATAAATGCCTCAACATATAGGCAATGCATGATAACTAGAAGTTATGCAAGTGATAAGATATCAACTAGACATGGTGGAATCACATGTCCACCAAAGGTGGATCATCCTCCATTGTACATGAAAGTATGTGCAACAATGAGAGGATGATAATGTGATAAGAGCACTAAAGGTGGATCTCACACATAAAGAGGTATGTGATGACAACTATCACACCTAAAGTGGAAATTCTCCTAACCATGTGCTAAAAAGAAATGCAAACTCCTAGGTGTCTCAAAGACAACTAATTATGAAAATGCATTATCCTAAGTAAACTTAAGTAAAGTGTAATTAGTAAATACTTAATTACACCAACACCCCCCCTTAAGTGCAACTTAGGGGAATGCACTTAAGCTCACAATGCAAGATGGGTCCCAGCTACTAGGCCATGTTAGGTACCCATGTACAATATGTAAGAACAATGCAATCTCTCATAAAGTGGAGAAAGAGGGAAAACCTCATGGGAAAAACCCTCCCCCAAAAAGAGAGATAAATGCAATAATAGAATATGAGAGAGAAGACCTCATGTGAGGAAAATATCCCCTCCATAAGAGAGAAGTAGTGGAAGAGAGACCAAGTAGCCCCCCCTCAATGTAGAATGAACACCAATGGTAGATGCTCCAAGCTCGATGTAAAAACTACTCCATGAGTGTAGAACAACATTCCTCCCCTTAGGAAGAAACAAGACCAAAGGTGTAGATATGAAGCCTCCTCCCCAATCTATAGGAAGAAACCTCAAAAAGCATGGAATCTTTGAAACCTGCTCAAGTGTTCCCATGCCAAAGCTGAAAGGTGCCTGCTCCAAATCATGTGCACTAAGCCACTCTGCTGAAAAAGAAAAATCAAGATCAACTGAGGATGAATGTAGAACATGTACCAAAGACCCAAGTATCTCCTCTGAAGAGAAAGTGACCTCCTGCAACTGCTGTATCAAAGTATCCACAATCATGTCACCCTCGAAAGAATGATCATGTAGAGAATGAATATGAGGGTCAACATGGTCCCTCACAACAACTGAAGAAGGATCATCTTCACCAAAGAGAAGATGAATATCATCAATGAAGTCTCCCAAATCTGAAATGTAGGATTCCACAATTAAACCTGCAATGTCTGTCAAGTAGGCATCCCATGGAACCAAGTCTAGAAGACAATGAATATCTTGCTGCACTGAAGCACTTGAATCCATGGCTGTGTGAATGCAAGCATCATCAGGAGCAAGAGTAGAAGTAGTCTCAATAGGAGGAGATGAAATGGAAGGCTCAAGAACTTGATCATGAGTGAGAATACCCAAGTTCAAGTAGCCAAAACTCTCCTCAAAATCTGAATCATCACTGTAATCATCATATGCTGAAGACTCACTGTCTAAAGAATCATTGTCATCAAGAGGAACAAAATCTGCAATGGAGTACAACCGAGAAGAGTGATCCACTATCCCAGTAGCAATAATTGCTCCACTCTCCAAGTCCTTGATGAAAACTGAATTAGGTGTAAATTCCATAGTCTTCTTTGTAGCACCATTTGTTATTTGATAGATAGAAAGAAGGTTATTGGTCAAGTGTGGAACACACAACACATCATTGAAGTGTCCCTCCCTAACATCAATACTTCCTTTCCCAATCACATTCATGTAAGTGTGATTGCCCATCAAAATAGGTGGACCTTTACAAGGCTCAAATGATGAAAACATGGACTGTGAAGAAGCCATATGATGAGAAGCCCCTGAATCTAGAAGCCATCTACCAGAATCAAGACTTGAAGAAGCATATAAAGCTTGTCCTTTTTGAGTGACAAATGCGTGACCCTTTCCTTTATCTTTTTCTAAATTTGGTGAAGAAGAGGTTGAGGTAGACATCCTAGAAGGCAATTTGATGTTGTTCTTAGTAAGAAGATTCTTCAATTCATCAATGTCCTTCTTATAACAAAAGTGTTCTTCATGTCCATCCTTTTTGCAATATGCACAAAACCACTTCTCCTTCTTTGAAGATTCACCCTTTGAAGGTGATGTAGAAGTGTCATGTTGTGTGGAAGTTGATGTTGTGCCTTCTTGTTAAGACTTAGACTTCCAATTCTTCTTCTTCTTTTGACTTTGATTGCCTTGACTCTCATGATTAGCCACCAATGCCTTGGAAGTTGAAGACTTGAGAAGCCCCATACTTATCAATTTTTTTGTTCTAAGACCAAAATTTCTGAAAATGACTCAAATGCAAGCTTAATGAAGGCATTACCCATGGTCAACTTGTGAGTATTATAACTTGAAACAAAAGCTCCATATTCAGGAGGAAGATGTTTCAACAAGTGACTAACCAACTTCGCATCTTTTATGGGATTACCAAAATCATCAAGTTGTGCTCTATAGTCATTGACTTTGTTGAGATAATCTTGGATTGTGTCAAAGTTCCTAGGTTCTAATTTGAGGAGATTAGTCTCAATTGTGAATCCCATTTCCTCATCCACTTTACCAAACAATTCTGCAAGTTTATCCCAAGCATCTCTAGCATCATTTATGGTTTTGATGTGATGCATGACAACTTGAGAAATATTCTCTCTTAAGACTCCTAAAGCTTTATAATTTTTGGATGACTATTTAGTTATTGCAGCAATATCATCATTAGCATGTTTTTTAATTGTACCATCCACATAAGGATTTAAACCTTGAACCATTAACTTGCTCCATACATTATCTTTCCATGTAGCATAGTTATGTGGAGTTAATTTTGCAATAGAACCCATGATGTAGAAATGAAAAGAGCACAAGAAAGAAACACCAACACACAAGACACCCCCCAATTCACTCAATCAAAGAACCCACCCCCCCCCAAAAAAAATAAAAATAAAAATGATGATTTTAGCACTTTATAGCTAGTGTGTGTACAATTGCCACTTAACAAAATGGATCAAAGTGGTCTTCTAATTTTGATGTTTACAACTAAAAATATGAAGCTACAGTAGACTCAAGAAGATAGGACAGAAGATCCCTCAAGGATCTAATCAATTACAAGTGCCATAATAGGCACCATATTCTGAAAGTACTATGTCTACCTAATATTTCTCCAAAATGATACTAGATCTAGAAATTAGACAAAAAATCATGCACTTTAAAAAAAAATTGCACCTGAAAATGTGTCTGTATGAGCCCGTACGAAGCCTTTGAAGTTGCAAAAATAGGGATCAGATAGGTACAGTCACCAAAAATTGCAATTTCTGCAAAATCCATGATCCAAAACCAGAAAAGAACACCACCACTGAAAAGTTCAGGAAATTTTAGCCAAAATCAAAAAAAAATTGCACTCAATTTGGAGTCCGGATGACCAAGTTATGGCCTCCCAAAGTTGGACTGCCAAATCCAAATTGCAAATGGTGAGGGCTGGAAATTTTTGAAAAAATGCTGATGTCACCAGTTTTACAGTGTTAATTTTGACGTTCAAATGACCATCACCACAGTGTAAAAGTGCCCAGATTTGATGGTCAAATGGCCGTCAAAATTCACCTCACAAAAAATGACGCAATCACAGGCGTAAATTTGACGTCTTATTGACCGTCATCACCAAAGAAAAATGCCCTTGTTGACGGCTAGATGACCATCAAATTTAACATAGTAAAATAGTCAAAAATTTTATTTTTTTTAAAAAAAGAAAACCTTTTTCTACGGGCTGCCGCATGTCGGGTTTTGATTGGCCCACGTGGGTTGGCGTGTCTTACCGTGATGCGTTGGCACTAGCGTGGAAGAGCCCGTGGAGATTTGGGGTTTAGCCATCGGTAGAGGTCTTTCCCGAGTAGTGTTCTTCCCACGTTGAGAGCGGGAGGCAGAGGCCCGTGGCGGTGGCGGGGGTTTGAGCTCGCAGTGGTGGCGGAGAGGCGTGAACATAGTGGAGGCCTAGTAAGCGGGAGGTGGCAGTGGCCTTGCAACAGTCACCGTTGGAGGTGGCACTATTGTAACTCATGCTGGTGGCGAGCCGGAGGGTGGTGTTCGTGTTGGAGGGAGCGAAAGTGGGTGTTTAGCTGTGCGGCGTGCACGTGGAGGCTGGCCATCGGCAGAAAATGTGCGTTGGATGAGCAGAGGTCCCAAGTGGGTGGGTTGCTGCGGTGAGGGTGTGTGGGAGTTTAGTCCCACATCAACCCTATGTGGTAGATCTCAAGCCTTTATAAAGCTGATTGCCCACAATTAAAAGAAAGGAGCTCGGCTGAGAGGTGTGGATGGAGGATTGTGGGATATTAATCCCACATTAGCACTTTATATTTCCTCGCCTTGTTTAGTCTAGCTCACTTGCTTTGAGCTCGGGTGTCCTGCACACTATGTCTATCACATAGGCCTGGAAGGCCAAATTTTTGCCAAAACTATATATTTCCAAAAAAGGTAAATTTTTTAGATCCAAAAATTTACCAAAAATGGAAAATTTTTCAGATCTAAAAATAGAAATAATTGCAGATCTGTAATATTGATAGAAATGGAAATAAATGCAGATCTGAAAATAAAATTGGAAAATAATTACCCAATTTTGCAAATTGGGCCTTAGAGGTCCGATTTGCAAAATTTTTTTTGCCTCAAATTTGACTTTTGCCCAATATAGGCAAATTTATAGTCAAAATTTATGGAAACAACCACCCAGATGCAATGGTGAGGTCCAATCTTGCTCAAAACACTCCCACAAAATGCTGAACCCAGATTTGGTTCGTGGCCCTCCAAAAGTTGAAGCAATCAATGGCTCTCCAACAACTATGCAATGAAAACTCCTTTGGCTCTGATACCATGTAAGAATTTGCCTAAAGAAAAGAATAGATGCCAAGATCTAGAAGCTCAAGAGATAGCACAAGAGAAACAAATATGATATGATCAAATGATCAAATAAAGATAATAGATTGAATGATTGATTACATACAATGTATAAATGCCTCAATATATAGGCAATGCATGATAACTAGAAGTTATGCAAGTGATAAAATATCAACTAGACATGGTGGAATCACATGTCCACCAAAGGTGGATCATCCTCCATTGTACATGAAAGTATGTGCAACAATGAGAGGATGATAATGTGATAAGAGCACTAAAGGTGGATCTCACACACAAAGAGGTATGTGATGACAACTATCACACCTAAAGTGGAAATTCTCCTAACCATGTGCTAAAAAGAAATGCAAACTCCTAGGTGTCTCAAAGACAACTAATTATGCAAATGCATTATCCTAAGTAAACTTAAGTAAAGTGTAATTAGTAAATACTTAATTACACCAACAAAGATGACAATACCTAGGTAGCATCAGTATGTTGGGGTCAGCATCTGGGCCCAAATGTCTCATGTTATTTGTCATACCATTTATGAATTCTGCTAGAATTACTTCAGAGACTTGAGCATCTATCAAACCTTGAACGGGGCTATTGTCAGAGTCCTCTCCCTCCTTGAGCTGAAATGCAAATGCCTTGTCAAAATGGTACACTCCTAGGTCAGCTTGTGAAAACAAAACTTCATTCGGGGTGTTGTACTCAGTTATCATTTGTTTAAGCTTGGGATTGACATCTATCTTAATCTGGTTATTGAGCCCCTTCCATGGCAACCAAAGTTGGGTGAAGTCCATGGAGAACCACCCTCTCAAAGATCAGGTCCATTCTCAGTTGAGTAGCATGCCATAAGTCTTGGGGATGTCTACCACATGAACATCGATGTAGTCCTGGATCCTAGGATCGGCTGTTAGCTAAATACGTGTGTCTTTCAAGACTCCAATGACTTTGACTTCTATTTTGTCAAGCTGGATCACCACACAATTTGTTGGCTGAGGATTCATCCCTAGCGTCTGACATATAGACAATGGCATCACATTACATAAAGAACTTGAGTCAATTAAGCAATTGTGTAGGTTCTTCCCAAATATTTTGAGGCTAAGTAGGAATGGGGGCACTTCTACCTTGTCTTTGAACATGGTCGACATTGCCTCAACAACATTTACTTTAGATACATTCTGGGAATTATTACTGGGCGAGGTTGACTTGGAATGATCCAAAGACTTTAAGAGAGCTTCTCTTTGAGTGGGACAACTCTACAGCATGTGATACATCGACATATTCATTCTAACTTTCTTCAGTTCCTCTACCACACTGTATTTTTCATTTACCCAGATTGGGTTTCTCAACATGGTGGGTGGTTGTTGCGTTGTCTGAACAAAAGTAGTGCCAGGACCCTTCAGAGGTGTTGGATTGTTATTGGCCTTCGGATCAGGTGGGGTAGAATACATCCTTGGAGGAATGCCGTTTGTCAAAGGCTCTCTTTGGCTCCTTAAGTTATAGGCATTTCTATTGTTGTTCTAGAAGGCATGGACTTTGGAATACTCCGGTTGGTCTTCTTGGTTAAATGGGAAGATGAAATCTTCCTCTGAAGTGTTATTGGCCGGAGTTCCATCTGATGAAGAAGGATCGTATGACTCAAATTCCATGGCACTAAAACAAGCCTAGGAACTTTTAGGATCCTGAGTTTGTTGATTGTCGAATTCCCCTCTATATTCATAATCTGGTCGATGCATGCTGGGACCTTGGGTGTAGCTGGCTTCTGATGAACTAAAGAAATTGGCATTATCTATGGGGATACTACCATTGTTTGGGCATGTGTTCCAAGTCCTATTTGTCCTTCATTGTCCAAAATGTTTTTCTTGAGAGCCGTTCCCAAAACCTCCTCCATTGTTATTATTACTATTGCTGTAATTGCCATAATTATGATTCTGATTTTGGGAGTAAGTATTCGGGACAACGATCGACCACAGATAGTTTCCTTGGTTTGGAGTTGGGTTGATTTTCATTCAGGTGATCTCCCCGGTCAACTAGGATAGTGTCTTCTTCATGGCATCTAGCTCATTTACTAGAGCTTGATCTGGTTCGTTTGGGACAATGAACTTTTGTTCGCACAAGGCAGCCCTGTGCGTGTCATATCTCAGGTATGTGATGGCCAACGGTGGGGCAACAACATATGGAGTTGGTACCAAATTGATCCTTGGGGTTGGTTGCACTGGAATTTGATTGTTTGCTATGAATGGACCAACTGCAACATCGTTCCCCATTGTGGGAGGGATGCCATAGTTCCCACCTACTTGCGGGTCCATTTGTTGAGTGAACAAGATAGCTTCATTGCACACTTTCTCCAAAGTGTCAATATCTCATGGGGGCAACCTTTTCAATTATATAGACATTAGTGGGTCCAAGGTGTGCAAATACACTTGTATGGCAGCACCAATTGGTACCATGTATGGAGCCTCAAGCTTTTGGTACATCTTGTGAAAATGGTGATTGAACATAGCGATAGATTCATTAAGGTCTTTTCTCACCAAGATGAACTGATGATGGAGAGTTGCCAGATCCACATATAGCTTGAACTAATTTAGGAACTTTTTTTTGAAATCTTGCTAGGTAGCAATGGATCCTCGTGGTAAATTCAGATACCAGTTATATGAAAACTCCCACAGTGTGTAAGGGAAGAGGTGGCACATGATATCTTGATGAGCAATTTCTTTTTTATTGCAAAATTCCTTGAATGCACGGACGTGTTCTTCTATTGTCCTGGATTCTCCATAGATGAAACATGCACAAAATTTCTCAAGATTTTTGGGCAGCTAATGGAGTTTTCCTTGCAAGTTTAGTGGTGAACTTTGAGCATTTGCAAAAAATTCCATTGGGGCTAGTGGTGGAGGAGCAGTAGGTGGGGCAGCAATGGTTGGAATTGGGGGAAGGTTTAGATGATCCAAAGTATCCTCTCCATGCTTGGTTCTACTACTGTGAGGTTTGTGAAACTCTGTAAGTTCAAGGAACTCCCCTTTGTTGGGTGAATATCTAAGGACTCATTGAAATCTCTCTCAAGAGAATGATCCGATATTCTGGGGTGTCCCTTTTGAGGGCCCTCCTTCTAGCGCCACTTCTGTTGAGCATCATTTTTACATGAAGACAATGGCTAGGAATTTGCATGAACAACTTCCCCTCTTGGAAGATTGATGGAATCAATCTCAAGGTTCCTTCTGACTGGGTCTCAACTGCTTGGATAGCTCAACGGAAGACAAATGTGTATTTGTTAACAAGGAGGCCTTTGCTGGTTCTTCTCTCAAGGGAAATTGCAAAACAAACTTTAGAAAACCACGATATCTCTTTTTTGCCATGATTTTTAGATTTAAGGATGAAAGCAATGCTAATTTAATTGACCTACTGAAAGAAACTTACAAAGAAGGTTAGAAAATGTAGGGTAACATGAGATTTGAAAGGAATTACTAAAAAGAAATCTAACGGACATATGCTAACATCACACCACCATGCAAATTAAATAACCAAGAAGATGAAGAAACCCACAAAATAGAGATCAGATCATGTCACAATCTTCAGCTGAATGGATGCAATCATCAACAAAATCAAACAAATACAAACGTATGATAAGTCAAAACTCATCAGATCACGAAGCCACTCTAGATGTGCATACATACGAGAGAAGTTAATCTTCAAGCACCAAAGAATGATATTCTCAGAGATTCATCACAACACAACAATGTAATATCAGCAAACACCAAACTAAAAGATCACAAACTTAAAATCATTAAACAACCAATTGGCTCTTTGAAATATAGAATGAGAAAATCACATATTCACAAATTTCACATAGATAGTAAATAAATCACACCATGAATGAAGCACCAATTGTATTTGTTGTATTAATCATCAAGTCAACCCTCATTACATCATTTTATTACAATTTATAGAGCTCTACTCTTATTTTCACAGCTAGGGTTTCGCTGCAACTAAAACTTGAAAGTAAATCTAAACTAGAGCTTGTATTAAAGAAACTACTTCTAAAGCTTAGCTAAGCTATCCTAGCATGAAATTAAACCTCATGCATTACAAATATTTGAATAAATCATGCATTAGACATCTCAAAAATGGAGCTGGAACTGGTGCATGCATTCGATAATCTCCATGTTCATACCCTTGATCACTAGCCCCAACTGCTCCACGTGGTCCCGACTGAAAGAGATCCCACAATCATGCACAAATGACCCAAAGAAAGAAGCCCATATGACTGGAAAGTGATCTCTAAGATAACTGGAGTCAACTTTCGGACATGCCAAAAAATGCCCAAAACCCGACACTTGGTTTGAAAACTTCGAAACCCAAAATTGACTAAGTGCTAAGTCCTTTACCTCCAAAAATTTAGACTTGTCAGACTTTTTGGACTTGTAGGTGGCCGAAAAAACTCCCTATGGTTGAAATGGCCAAAAATATTGCTCTGCAAAAAGGACTAAGTGTCAAAACTAAATTTTTTCTCACAAAACTGGCAGATCTTGAACTAGAGGTACACTAGTTGGGAGGTACTTTTGGGTGCGCCTTCTTGAACCTATACACTATCTCTAGCACCTCATTGAAGTCTAACATCTTGATCCCTTGAAGGATCTCTTTTTGCCTATTTCTGAAGTCCATCAATTCTTTTGCAAAAGCCTTTATTTCTTCTTCTTGACTTAGCATTTTCTAAATTTCCTCCTTTTGGTAGAACATCTGTTGGAGGTCTTCCTTAGACTTTACCCCTCAGAATATGCATAGATATTGATTGATGATTTCATTTACTGAATACATGGTTTTATCATCATCTTCATAAAAAAAATCCAAGTCCAATCCCTCAAAGAACCCTTGCAGCTCCTTTGCATAGAGTGTTCTATTATCTCTCCTCTTGTTCAGTCTCTTGAGAACCTTCTTGAATATGGCTAACGCCACAGTTATCTCTTGGATCCATTCTTCAAAACTATCCAATTCCTCCCCTTCATAGATCTTCATCAAAACTTGGAAGTACTACTTTCTTATCACCATTAACTCCTCCAACACCTTTTTCCAGCTGAGGATGGTCTCTTCTACACTGTTTTCTTCACTCATGATCTCCACTAAAGAGGTTATTCCCACCAAAATATTCTAGAAGGGCCTTAAGATCCTCCTAAGAGATAAGCTAGCTAACTGCTCAAAATCTAGCTTCCATTCAGCACAAAGAATGTGGAACATCTGTATCTACATTCCCCCTTTTCTCCAAAATTGCCTGTAATGAGGCTTTGGGGTCATTATGGTCAATTGGACCCGCTATCTTCAGAATGAACTTCTTCATAGCCTCATTTTTCTCCTCTAGAGCTTTTATCCTTTCTTCATCTTTATTCATGAAGCCCAGAGCATGCTTCAAGCCTAGAGTAGCCAAGGTTTTTCTACCTTCCCTAGTTGGTTCTCCCAAGTCTACTTCCTCCAGCACATAATCCTCTAGAGTGATCTCATTCATGCTAACATCCATCATGGGAACAACCACCTATGCTTTCAACCTCTTCGTCTGGTCTTGTGTTACATAGGACATTCTCCTTGCTTGGGGAACTGGTGCCATCTGGTGGAAAGCATGCCCTAGTGTGGTCATGTCGACCTCATCATCAGTGTATACCCTAACTCTTAGCTGCACTTCTTTGGTAAACCATGTGGGCTTAGACAATGCATTCAATGGCTCATAGGGAGTAGCCAATGCAAAAGAGGTTGCCAAGTGTTCTATCCTTATTTCCTCTTGAGCTTCTTCTTCTTCTCCCGTTTCCTGCTCATTTCCAGTGTCTTGGTCGTGTTCTCCTTCATCAACAGTTTACTGCTCATTATTTGTTTGCTTCTTAGTATCTGTTTGTGGCTTATCTTCTTCAACATGGGGTTCCTCTTCTGCTTATGACTCTTCCTTGTCATCTGGCTCCTCAGATCCAATATGAATTTCTTCTACCTTCTCACCGCCAGTGACTTCAACTTCTTTTTATGGCTCCTGTGAGCTTTGGGGCACTAACTCAATGTGAACTTGGGGAGGAATACTAAGTGGGGGTGGCATAGGAGACACAAGGGGAGTGGTTGAATGGGATGGCAAAAGCAGATTGGAGAGGGGAACCTAGGATGGAAGGGTTATGAGGCAACTGGGTATTCTATACAAGAGTCAAAAGCGGAGTAGTGGGAGGCTCTTGGAGTGGAATGATAGGAGTGGATGGATGAGGTGGAGGTGGAGGTGGAATGGATGAAACCAATGGTACCTATGTACTTGCTCCTTCTTCTAAAGTGACCCCAGCAAAAGAGTCCCTTTTTGGCCCTGTAGTCTCTCCTTGGTCCTTGGTCACCCCAACATCATTTGGTTCCCAAGGCCCCTATTGTATATCCTCTCTCATGCCACCAAAAAGACTAGTGAAATGCATAGGGACTTGTTTCTTAGATGCCTTGAACCCATGCAACCCCACAAAATCTGTGATGTTGAATTCATCATCACCTAGGGCATCCAAATTTATTGGCTCTACTTGAATAGCCCCTTCATCATCCTTAGGATCATCATCCGTTATCCTTCTTTTCTTCAAGAATCCCATAGACCGGGTCCTTCTACTAAGGGGAGCTTCATCCAGTTGATCTTCATCAACCTCCACTAGGGTATCCAAATTTGTGGGTGTCGAGCCTCTCTTCCTCTTGTATACATGAACCTTGACAACTCCAGATGGCTTGGGCCCTATGATTTTAAATTTCATTTTCCTTTCTAAGCTTGGAGAATCATGGTCACTTGATGAAGGTGCTTCTGGTGGTGCAATACTCCTGGTCATCCTAGTTTTCACCTTCTTGGAGTGTGTAGTTAGACCATACGTGATGGGATGCTCATGTCGATACACAATCTTTGGCTTCAGAGGGGCAACCTCTTTGAACTGTGGTTTTAATATCTTCTCTCCCTTCTTCTTCTTTTCTCGAGAAGGTTTCTCAGGGAGTTGCTTCATCTTGAGAGGTTGCATCAGAAATGGACAAGCAATCTAAGACTTTGTCAATTTGATCACATGCCATGCTCTGAAATCCATGTTGTCATTCTCATCTCGACCTACCTCTACATTTAGAATGACCCTATTGTATATCTTGTTTGTGTTATATATAGAATCCAAAATCTTATCTGAGTTGGCATCTAACGCCTTCTGTGAATTCTTAGGGAAAGGGCACCTTGTGCCAATTCCAGACTCATCCAACAATAATCACAGGTTCTTACCTCATAATCATCTATACAATTAGACCAATGGTCCTCAACATGCGGCTCATGGATGTAGTGTCTCCCCATTATGTGGCTATAGGTACCGATGGGGTAAAAATGTGGCCTTACCAGGTTGTAGGTTGCTAATGGGAATTCATACCATTCTCTAGTTAATGACTTGTAGACCATGTCAGGTACATAGTGGGGACCAATTTAAATAGGAAAATCTCAGCAATATTTATTTTTGTGTTTGATATGCTCATGGGCATCAGACAACTATCTTGCAGTCTCTAGCAGAAATACCTGGTCAGAAGGA